>VXBW01002226.1:353806-488940 GCA_013400375.1 Thinocorus orbignyianus
GAGATTCCAGGAGGATCTGCTCCATGATCTTGCCAGGCACAGTGGTGAGACTGACTGGCCTATAGTTCCCTGGGTCCTCTTTTTTCCCTTTTTTGAATGTTGGGGTTATGTTCCCCTTTTTCCAATCCACGGGAATTTCACCAGACTGCCATGATTTCTCAAATATGATGGAAAGTGGCTTCACAATTTGATCCGCCATCTCCTTCAGGACCCGTGGATGAATTTCATCAGGTCCCATGGACTTATGCACTTTCAGGTTGTTCAGGTGGTCTCAAACCTGATCTTCTTCTACTATGGGCAGTTCTCCATTCTCAGGGCCCTTGGTTTTACCTACTGTGACTTGGGCAGTGCAGTTAGAGCCCTTGCCAGTGAAGACTGAGGCAAAAAAGTCATTCAGTACCTCAGCCTTATCCATATCCTGGGTGGCCAGTTCTCCTGTTTTCTTCTGGAGAGGGCCCATTCTTCTATTTTAGCCATTTCACATAAGAAAAAAAGCAACAACAAACCCACTTATATAGTAATTGCAATTTGAATTTTGAGATGAGAGTAAGATCAGATAAACATAATTTGCCTAGATAATTTTTGATTTCCACAAAATTATATGAGGCCTTACAGTAAAAAATTCATACAGGATTCAGTATTGGAGTGGCTCCAGATGGATTGTGTTGTAAAATAACACATAAACATGTTTAAAAATCCTTCTGCTTAGAAGAATGATATGTTACTTCTTGTGTACCACATCAACCAGTTTTCTGAGTCATCATATAACCTTCTTAAAAGTGGAAATTGAATATTTTATTCTTCAGTACGCCAGTGGTTATAATGCCTCTGTTTATAGCTGTCTCAGCTGGCTGCTAAAAAACTTTTAATCTGAGGGATTGCTTTGTATATTTAATAATTATACTTGTATTTTACTCAAATGCTTAGAAATTCATTAACATTTTTCATAAAAAAGGAGAAAATAACTTCTCTTCTAAGGACTGTTCTACAAAGCTTTAATTTTCACAGTTAATCTGCCTGTTTCTCTGCCAATTTGCTGTGTGATTTTACTTCTCCCCATTTACCTGGCAAGAAGCTGATATACAAAATGTTCTCTATATATTAATTCTAAAATCTCTTTCAGTTTATGTCACTACCCATGTTTAGCAATCAGTGAAAGGATTATTGTTTGAATTAATTATGTAAAAATGCCATCAAACCTTTTGAATATGCTAAGACTTTCTTTTTTTTTTTTAATTTTTTTTTTTTTTAAGTCATAGAGAGACATCTGTGTTATCTACAGTTCACCTTATCTGGCTTTTTTTTTGGTCTTAAGAGAAGAAGTTTGGCCAGAAGAGAATGTTCTTGCTGCATACTTTACACAAGTTAGGGTGAAAAAGTGGTCATTTTATCCATCAGCACTGTCTAAGCAGGACTTTGTTCATCTCACTTCATTCTGAAGTTCAGTGACTAGACAAAGCCAGCTGAGGACTTCTTCAAGACAATGTAGCTCTCAGTGGAGAGATAAAACCTCCAAAGCCTGATTCACTAGAGAGAACCATTTTGGAAGGGTGGCTCACCCTTATATACTCATCTGCATTATTTTTGGATAACTGTCATTCTGACTAATGTAACAGTAATAATAAAAGAGGTCTTCTCTGCTGTCTAAGAAGATTGAGATATGGTGAAACAAAAATACTCTTGAGTATTCAGGCTTGAAACAAAATTAACCCCTTCCCTGAACACATGGAAAAATGTATTACAGTGTGAAGCAGGTGACTTGAAAGCAAGATGCATTACACAGGTATATCAGAATGAATTAGAGAATGTGTGGGCAACTGGTGCAAGATACTCGGTTTGGGACTAAACAAACCTCAGAAAGCATAAGGGGGAAGGAAAGGCCCTTAATCTTGTAAGCCTTAGAAAATGACTGAAGACTAAGAAACATAAGGTGGGGATAGGTAAACGTTTCCTCAGTTATCATTCAAGATTTTGTACTTAGATCTCTGCTGCTCGGTACCTCATTATATAGTCACAAGGGTGAAGAATAATAAAGTGAAAAACTCTCATACCCAATCACAGAGAGCAGATGAAGAAAACTTACAAGGCATTTACGGGGTCCAGTCAGAGTCCCCAATACAGAAAACCACCTCGATTCCCAGTAGGAAATACTCATCAGTCTCCTGACCACCCTCCCCATCCTGCTTGCCACTCCTCTATCTGTTATAAGTAGATGAAAATGGGTACATTCTTTTGTGATTTGGATACTTGGAAAAATATCATGGGAGTCTGAGTTCTGTCACGGACATCTTTGGAAGCTTGTTTAATAGATTTATTTTGGGGTTTTTTTTTTTGGTTTTTTTTTTTTTTTTGTGATAAGTGCCTTATTGTTATTCACTTACCAGTTGTTTTTTTTCTCTACCATACACTTAAACCATGCTAAATAAAATGCAATATAAAATATCTTGTTTATGACATGCAAAACAGCTATAAAAGTTTACAAAAGAAAGGTGGGGAAAAGAAAGAAAAACTATGCTTAACTTGCTTGCTTTAATGTTAATGTGAGAAAGAGTTATCTTTTTCTCATATTTAGATGATTTGTGATAAGTTGTCCAGAAAAGATGTTTGTCAGGGATTTTCTGTTCATGCTTATCATGCTCGTCATCATTAGAGAGCACCTTGTCTTGATGATGCATGTTAGCTTTTATAGACAATCTCTCCTTTGAAATCCTCCAAGATTCCAGACGTACAATCTTATTCCCCAAAACTTTTCCTCCTGTCTTCCTTCTGCAAGAGATAGACAGCCTGTCATGTCTTTTAATCCTTGGAATTATTCCACATCCTTGGAAATGCTAATGTGTTATTGTTAAATAGGATATTATTTTGTCTACTTTGCTAGCTGATAAACAACTTTTGCATTACTGAGGAGCAAAAAGTATTAAAAATGTGTATTTTATATCAAACTGTATTTTATGTCGATCTGGCCATAAGGATACATATAAAGATCTAAAATGGATAAGGGCATGTACCTTATCATTGGTTCCTGAATTCAGGTCAGAAAAGTCAATAACTACCTTCTCTTGCATGATAATATGTCTGTGTGACTGACTATTGTTATCTGCCTCTGAAAAAACATTCTTATAGTAGGAACTACAGCTGATTGCCTAGAGAGATGGGATAGTCTCACAACTCGGTGAAAAAATTATAAATTAAATTCAGTGTGGTCAAGTGAGAAGGAATGCACATGGGGAAAAAATATATCTGTAATGATAGACTTCAGATTACTTAAAGTCACTCAAAAAAAAAAAAGATCCCAGTTCTCTGAAAAGCTTCACATGCTCCGCAATGGTCAGAAAAGCAAATAGACTGATTAGGATTATTTGGAAAGGAATGAAAAGCAAATAAAAGAATCATTATGCCACTGAGAATCTGTGGCATGCCTTTAACTTAAAAACTGCAAGTTCTAGTCTTCCTTTATTAAAAAAAAACCCGAAGAACTAAGAAAGGCACAGAGAAGTGTAGGAAATATTATGAAAGGTTTTAAACATCCTTCTATTAAAAAGTAAAGTTTACTTATGAAATGGACCAGAACTCTAAGGTTTAGAAAAGGCAATTTAAAGAAAGATAACATTAGGATTTGTACCACTGTAAATAGTGTGGAGAAGATGGGAATTATTTTATTTCCTCATTTATTTAACTGTGGAACTCATTGCCACAGGGTGCTGTAAAGGCAGAAGTGTAAAGACAGAAAAAGCAGTCTATGAGTCTTCAGATTGGAAGGAGACAGCTGAAGGGAAAGACAATAGAAGTTCATAAAAGTGTGTGTGAAGAAAGTAAACTGGGAACAGTTTGTCACTATATCTTCATTATTAAACTGTGGATATCATTGCCACAGGTCTCATGGAGGTCAAAGTATAAGTGAGTTCAAAAAAGAAATTCATAAAGTTGAGTTCCATTGGAAAACATTTAACATTATAGTTCAACCACAAACTCTGTCTCAAGGTACTCAATTACTCTTCTAAAAATGATCACTTTGCACAGGTTGTGTTTCCTGTACTCTTCCCCAGGAATCCTCTTTTAGCCTCTAGCAGATGGAGAATATTGATACAGACAGACACGTTGCTCTTGTGCTCCTGTGGTTGTTTTAACTAATTTTAACTAATTTTGGGCTTTGGGACCCACAGCTCCCCATCCATACACTTATTTATTCTCAGATCAGGGAGGTGTGCGAGTGAGACTCACAAATACTGTTTTTTCTATGTGTATTCTTTGCTGTTCAACACACTTAGAATATGCAATATGCCCTAATAAATTGCACAGGTCATGTTGTCCTTTACAAGAGGAATAGCTTAGCTTACTCCAAACCCCGTAATTTTTCTTATGCAGAAACACTTACACTTAGTCTGCAAGATTTTCCAGAAGCTTAGATAATGAAACATTTTTTTACTTATCTACAGGTGGAACTTTATTTTTTTTTATTTCCCCACCATAATTTTGGAAATGGGAAAAAGTAGAAAACACCCTTAGGAAAAGAGGAGATTTATTTCAAGGCATATACCTACTGAATATGGTTTCAAAGTTTAGTCATTGCCCCTTTTCATCAGAAAAAATTTAAGGAAACATCGCTAGGGTAACATTCAAGTGGATAAGGTGTCAAACCAGTCGGAGAGAATGAAATGCCTCTCATTTATGATCTTAAAAAAAATTTAAAAATCCTTGTAATGTTAAAATTGCATTATTATTGTATGGCGGTTATTAACATTGGACACCTTATTTCAGGGCCTTATAGACCATGAAGTCAGTAAGTATACATTTTCAGGCATCAAGGTGATATGTCACCTCTCAATGAAGGTCTGTGTTTCTGCAGTAAAATGAATTTTAAGAATGGTGCAGAGATCTCTACAAAGCAGAAATGGCAAGGCAAGTTCTGGCAATAATCTCACAAAATGCAGTGATGTTGTAGGTCATAGTAAAGTAACAAAATACTCCTTCTCTCTCTTTTCTTTGTCGTTAGGCTAATAGTACTTTAACTGCTGATATTCACAGTATTTATAATTTAGATGTAATTTAAATAGATAAAGTGCCAGAAAAATCCAAGAAGTGTTGCAGATCGTGATTGATATGATGCTCATTTCATTTAAATACATTTCTATGTGAACAGCCATCCAAATATATCCATTATAACACCAGCAGTATGACAGAATCATCATTCCTTAAAATCTCTATTACTAGACTGTAAGTGGACTGTTAAACTTTGGCTCAAGGGCACAATAACCCTCACATCAGCATAATTTAATCAGCAACATAAGCTAATGGAAAGTTAAATTCGATGTTCAAGACACTGTAATTCTTTCCGGTTTCATATATTCCATGCCTATAGATTTTCCAAAATGGGTAAATTTTTTATATTGAAGTGTCTTTCCAGACATAAATAATTCAATGCATTTTTATACTCTTATTATTTGATGGAAAGGAAATTATTTTATTTCTTTTCTATCTGCCTTGAGAATGGTGTTTTTATTCTTCTGGAAAATATTTTCTGATATACAACTTTCAATATTTTGAAGTATTTATCTCTGCTGGGTACTTTAACAACAGATTCCTTTAACTGACAAAAGATTTTTTCTTGCTGTTGACATATAATATATCAACAATAAAATGTCATTTGGCCTACAAAACATTAGGGACATTTACTTACAAAGGGAAATGACCTAATAGAAGTTCATAAATATCCTCTTGCTTGGCATATGAATCCATCCCAAAGATTTTCTCTAACATGGTATAGCCACGGCACAGAGTAAAACCAGGTCTTGCCACAAGGGAAGATGGAGCAAAGACAGCACAACAGCCTGCTAATACAGATTGAGGAAGATCATGACTGGTCCACATTTTATATGGCATGTCTGACTGATACTGAAACTTTGCTCCATTTTCTGGGAACAACTGAAGCATGCAGCAGCTTTCCTGACATATCTTCACTCCTGTTTATATTCTTTGCATCAGTAATACTAAAGTAGCTATGTGCGGGCAATAAACAGTCTCACTTTGCTGCTGAACAGACTCTGCTGAGAGGATTAGTGCTAGAATTCTTTGCTTTACTGACCTGATATAAAAGGTTGAATGAAGAGGATGACTGGAACCACTATGTCTTGTGAGACTCTGTGGGGTTCATACGACAAAAGAAATGATGGTTCTGTTGCAGTGACTTGATTACAGATTTTTCTATACTAGATGCAAAGTGACTTAAATTCTTTGAATTGTAGCACAGTGTAAACTCAGCCTATTCTTTCAAAATACTATTTAAAGTTGCCTCTTCAATGTCTGCCAGTGCTATTACCACGGCAGTAATCATAGACACTAAGTTCATGTTTAATATGTCCAATCAATATAAAGATAAAATGCAGATCCTCATCTTTAGCTTTTCTCCAGGTTCTGCTACATTTTTCTTTTCCCTGAGTGACTGCTTGACCTGTTGTGATTTCATTTTATCCTTAAAACCAGCTGGGCCATTCAGCACTGATAGAGGGGCCTTGCATGAGTCAAATTTTGATTCTGCATGTGAGTGTAGAAACCAAGTAAAACCTAATGGAGTTATTGAGGACTGACGATATCTGGTTTGTGTTAGATGAGAGATCAGACCATTCAAGTTCTTTGTAATTATTTACCTCACTTTAAAAATATGGTTTATAAGTTTTAAATATACGTGTTATCTCAATGTGTCTCCAAAGTTTTAAAGATCTAAAGAATCTTAGAGTATTGAGGTGGAATCTTGTCACAGTGTTGCTTGATCAATTGTGGTATTTATGAGGTTATTTTTTTCTTGATACTTAATACCATCTCATAATGTATTGTTCAGATTTATTACTACAGATGATAAGAAAAAGAAATTTGGGGTTTTTTTTGTGTGCACTAAAAATGGGTCTTCGGAGCAAATGTAATCAATTTTATTGGATCTTTTCTTGTTATATATTCAGATCTTGTAAGTCTTGGAGTTATCCTTCTAATCACAAGACAGAAGGGTCCTGCATGACTGAGAAAGGAAAAGTCATATTGACTAAAGTGTTTGGAATTTAGTTAACATCCATTTGGTTCTAGTACTCTGTACATACTTATCTGACATTAAATCTTTGTTAAAATGTCAGCAATAGAGTTTCTTCAGGTAAAAAATTATTCCAAACATTCATGAGACATTTAGTATATTATTCTTGCAAAACCATGAAAGACCAAACTCTGCTTTCTTATTATATACAAGTAGGCAACAAGGCAGGAATTTTGTCTTCAATAAAAAAAAATAATTAAAAATTTTATTGTCACCGGATATGTCCATGAAGGGTACAGTTTTATTCATTTAATATCGTAGTGTATGAGGCTACAGAACAGGTATTGAATGAGGAATTTACTAAAGCACTGCGTAGTGAAAAATGGCTTAATAAGAGTAAATAGATTCCAAGAGTAGGAGTGCCGAACTAATATTTATTTCTTTGATAAAGCACCTGGTCTTGTAGGATTTAAAAACAAAACAAAACAAAACAAAACAAAAACAAAAACAAACAAACAAAAAAACCCCAAGAAACATATATTCAACAGTGTTGTGAAAAAACAGTTAAATAAGAGATCATGGTGGTGGACAGAAAAATTGCTGAATGACTACGAAACTAGTTAAAGAGCAGAAGGTAGCAGGTTGTGATGTAAAGTTTGGAAGTGGGAGCACAGCATTCCTCAGCTCATGATGTTCTCATGAAAGCTGGTTTCCATTACTGACATTTGACAATGACATAAATTTAAGAACGTTTTCAATATAGGACTGGCGAGTTGTATGAGAAAAGTTCTTGAGATAATAAAATTTAGCAGAAATTCAAAAAGAAAAATTAAAACCCTTGACTTTTTGCACTGAGCTGTGAGATCAGCAAGGAGAAGCAACTCAGGGAGACAGTCACCTAAATATATTGGATGGTCACAAGGTTCTCAGGAATTACTAATACACTGTGATTCAGAAAAAGTTGATTAATCTGATGTTGCTTTAGGAAGGACATTCTTGCCATGAGAATCATAATTCCTTTTTAAAACACTTCACTGAAACTTCACTGGTAATAACGTACACTTTGCACGCATGTTCAGGGCAGATGAATTTGGAATGCAGAAGTAAAGAAAGACTAAAGTAGTGTCAGAGAAGGGAGTTAAGCACACGAGGAGACAAATGAGCTTCATCTTGTTTAGCACAAGAGAAGTTGTGAAGAGACATGACTTCTATCTGTAAGTACACCGGGGAATAAATGTTGCTTAAACCAAAGGGAAACACTAGCCCAGGAAAAAACAAGGATAACTCATAATGAATAAATGTAAGTGGAAATTCAAAAACAAATGTCTAATCCTCAAAGCTGGTTCCTGTGAAGGAACACAAATGGTTAGTTTAAGGTAGATGTCAAATCATTGTGTTTAACCCAATTGAAAGTGAGCTGAAAGGTCCGGTTAATAAAAGTAGTTTAAAGAAGAATAAACTACTTTGAATCATCCCAAATTACTGAAGTATAAAAGCATGGATACACTGTGATAAGAAGCTGCTCCTTTCCACTAGTAAATGTAAGCTAATTTGCTCTACTTCTATGGAATGTACTGGGCTTTTATCAACTCACATGTACAAAGGGTCAGTCAGTCAGTCACTCACAGTGTCTGCCCAGATGTAGGTTCACTCCCTCAGCAGAGTCAAGATAATTTTTGCACCTTTTTATTTAGTAGAAGAGGGACTAGATGCCTATCATTTACTGCAGAGCATCAGTGGATCAGCTCCAAGTAGTCTCTGAGCAGAGGACAGCAGCGCTGTGTTTTACCATTCCCAGATGACTTTCTAATGGGCAAACCTAAAATAACCCCTGGATTTTGCATCCCTAGCAGATGCAGAAACTTCATGTTGCATTTAGATAACTATAATATATGGCATGACATAATTGTCTACAGTAGCACATTACTGGACTGAATGATCTAAGAGTTTCATATTCATATGTCCTCCTGGTATATATAAAATGCAGGATTTTAGGATATTATAGGATTCAGGATGTTAAACATTTGAAATTGTGCATTACCCAGCTCTTCCTACTCTGAATTCAATTCAGTCTTTTTAATAGAATAAAGTTTTTTGAATGCTTTCTGGTTGCTGTTCCTTGGGTTTTTTGAAAATTACTTTTGAAGGACAGGATGACTCTATGGCTGAATCCTTGCATATGGTGAACAGATGCATAAACCCCTGAAATTCTTAAACACTAAAGGTCAAGATTTTGTAGTGAAAAACAGGAGTCTAACCTAGACACTCAGTTCAGAGAACAACTTGCAATATTTTTTTCCTGTGGGGATAAGCACAATGTCATTCTTAAGGCAAGTTTCCCATACAAAGGCTATGCCCTCTGAAGTCTACCAGAATAGAAAATTATCTCAGTAGGAGCTTAGAGAAATTATATACCTTAGACAACAAATTATACTTCAATGCATGACTGTTCACTAGGGAATTCAAATAGGACCTTGTGAGTAAAATGTAAAGGCTATGAGCTACTGAAATTAGATTATAGCTGTCAGGGAGCCTATTACAGAATTCATTGCTCTAGTTCACTTGTTTCTTTCAGTTGGAAACTAATGACAGGGACCACTCAGCCCACCTCCATGCCAGAGACCATATATATGCAAGTGCCAAGTGAGTTAAACAAAATGTGAAAAAGTCCCCTCAGAAAATAGCTATCCTGACTGCGAGAACAAATGACAAGGGTCGGAGACGTGAGCATCAATATCTCTGGCAGAACTGGAGAAGACCAAATATCTTAAGGAAGACCATCATGAGACGGTAAAATTAAGCAACATCAAGACCTATTGACTATCCCACAGAAATGAAAGAAGACACAAATCCAGTTAGCTCCCTCTCACACCCCCTACATAGATTTTTTTTAGACAACCTTTTAGTAAGAGTCCCAGGTAAACCATAATTGTGCCTTGACAGGCTTTGAATCTAAAGTTTTCAGTACTTTAACCTAAATGAATTATTTAGAAAATCACCTAGCTGAAGAGTATTTCCCTAGTGATTAATGATATTCTTCTTTCATTAGCCACTTTACTCTGCCACTAAGAAATTGGTCTGATTTAGTATGATAATCATGTGTGGAGGGGATATTTAATGAATATATGCTATAATAAGGTGTTTTTTCTCAGGAATTTTGTAGCAGATGAAGTACACTTGCAAGTTTGTTGTAATGGGGAATACCTAGCAATTTTTAAATTTTCACTTCCTTTCAAATCAACACACCTCAACAGTCAATATTCTAGTCAGTTGTATAGTTCTCCTTGTCTATTCAATTTAGGGATGTTTTGTTTTGTGGTTTTTGTGTGTTTTTTGGTTGGTTGGTTTGGTTTGGCTTTGCCTGTTTGTTTTTTCCCATTTTTTTTTTCTCAGTTTTTTTTAATTTTCTTTATATTTTGCTTTCATATCCGTGTCCAAAACCTCCACTGCATGGAATATCCTGCTCAGAAATTTTGGACTGTGGACTACCGTCAAACCTAAATATTTCCTGAGCAACTACGTGCGTGCACTTGGATCTCATTGACCTCTTTGTGTCTGCAAATTACAGTGGCAGAAGCAGTGTCTTAAATGATTCAGTCAGGCCCTGCCCCTAGTCTCCATTCCTTATTTTCTATTCTGAAGCCTTGTTTTTCAGGATTCTTTCTCCCTAAAGCTTAATAACAATCTGATATTTTGGATAAGTAATATAGAGGCTTTATTTATGATGTCATTTTCCCACTGGAATTTTTATTTCCACTGCCCAAGAGAAAGTATAACTCTTAGAGTAGAAGTTTAGCAGAGAAATGTTGAACATTATCTTTGAGATTTCCCTCTGTAAAATAACATTAATTCACCAGGAGAATGATCGGATCCTAAGACAACAGATGAGATACAGTGCATTGTTTCTGTGAACAACATTCTCTATACATCTCAAAATACTTGACCCAGTTTTTTGAAAAGTGAGAATAAACAGGTTATTTCGCATTCCTTTAAATGCAAAAAACCCAAATTCAAGCAGGTAAGTGATAATGATGAAGTATTTTCCTAGACAGAATGATCTGTTGATATTGCTTTGTGCTGATGAAATGCAATGGCAAAGGGAAATACATCTTTCATGGTAATTTCATAATAAACTAGCTAGTGGTACCAAGCAAGTGTTTAGATTCAACAATATCACATGTTATTTACCACACAACCATTGTTGGACATAGGAAGGAATGGTAGACACTTTTTTCTAATGCTACCCCTGTGTCTTGCTTTAGTTTAGATTTTTGGAGCTAGTACAGTTGAATAATTGAGAGCCTCTATCAGGTAAAAGTTGCCTCAGAAAATGGGAAGGTAAATATTAAATGCATTTGAACTCCTAGAGATAAGATACATACGTTTTGCTTTGTGGTTATAGTATCTGTCCACTTACCTTTCTGATTGTTGAGATACGGAAAAAATAATCTCATATACATTAAAATTCTTGTAATTTTCACAGGAGACAATTTCAACTTTAAAAAGGAAACGTATCCCTTCATATCTGGTTTTGTATATGCTTTCCTGCTGTATATGCTTTTTCTGGTGTCCCAGAAGCACATTTTTGCTACTGGAGCATTTGTGGTTTCAAAATATTAAGCCACATAAGTACTACAGTTATGGGACTTCACAGAGGGAAGGTGGGGCTATGGGAATAGAAACAATTCTGTGGGATAAATGCTGTCAAAATAAAGATAAATTTACACAGACATAACATATATTTATAGACATATGGGCACATGTCACCACAGATCTTTCTTTCTCTAATAGGTCCAAAAAGTGTACTGCCTTATGTTAGTTTCACACAAGGGTCTTTCTCTTCTCTCGAATTTCATCGGTTCTGTAGTCCTGAACATGAGTGGGTTTGTTTATAGTAGATGAACCCTCTCTTCACGACACATCAAGCACTGAGATTTAAGTAGTAAAATTCACAAGAGTTATTGATTTTAATATCACCATTCTTTCATACCAGGTTCTGGAAGTATGGGTATGGAAGTCACAAGTAAGTGTGAAATGTGTCATTTTCCAGAACAAAAGCACGGAATCCTGGGACTGTCAGAGTAGGAAGGGACCTCCAGAGATCATCTAGTCCAACTCCCCTGCTAAAGCAGGATTGTCTAGAGCACATTACTCAGGACTGAAATCCGGATCTTGAAAATTTCCAGAGAAGGGGAAATCCACAACCTCCCTGGGCAGCCTATTCCAGTGCTCTGTCACTCTCACTGTAAAGAAGTTTTTCCTCATATTTGAATAGAACTTCCTATGTTCCAGCTCGTGCTCTTTGCCCCTAATCCTATCACTAGGAACCACTGACAAGAGTCAGACTCTAGCCTCCTTCAATCCACAATTTAGATACTTGTAAGCATTCATAAGGTCTCTTCTCAACCTTCTCTTCTCCAGGCTAAAGAGTTCCAGCTCTCTCAGCCTTTCCTCATAAGTGAGATTCTCCAATCTCTTTTACCCTAAACAGTGCAGTGGTTCAAAGGCTGTTTACATCAGTTCTCATGATGAAGAAGCAATCCACTGATCCAGCAGGAAATATTTTTTGTTTCACAAAACTTCAGAGTCTAAAGCAGTTTTCTCTTTTTATGTACCTCATTCATGTCGTAGAATTTGCGTGATCCAACACTGATTTCTGTCCTCAGCAATCTGTTCTTTATTGTCACTCTAGTATAGATAGTTTCTGCGCCTATTAGGTTCCTTACAAAATCACAGAAGGGTATGGAGTTGGAAGGGACCTCTGGAGATCATCTAGTCCAACCCCCTTGCCAAAGCAGGTCCTCCTAGACCAGGTTGCACAGGAACTTGTCCGGGTGGGTTTTGAACCTCTCCAGAGACAGAGACTCCACCATCTCTCTGGGCAGTCTGTTTCAGTGCTCTGACATCTTTGAAGTGAAGAAGTTCCTCCTCATGATTAGAT
The DNA here is from genome assembly GCA_013400375.1 of Thinocorus orbignyianus. Classification (NCBI taxonomy): domain Eukaryota; kingdom Metazoa; phylum Chordata; class Aves; order Ciconiiformes; family Thinocoridae; genus Thinocorus; species Thinocorus orbignyianus. The sequence goes on from VXBW01002226.1 coordinate 366,766, forward strand.
GGAACTTCTTATGTTCAAGTTTGTGCCTGTTACCTCTTGTCCTCTCGCTGGGCACCACTGAAAAAAGATTGGGCCCCACCCTCTTCACATCCAGCCTTTAAATATTTATAGGTGTCGATCAGATACTCCCTTAGCCTTCTCTTCTCCATACTAAAAAGACCCAAGTCCCTAACCCTTTCCTTGTGAGAGAGATTCTCCAGATATCTAATCATCTTTGTGGTCCTCTGCTGTCCTGTCTCCAGGAGTTCCCTGTCCTTCTTGAACCGGGGAGCCCAGAACTGGACACAGTACTCCAGATGAGGCCCCACCAGGACAGAGTAGAGGAGGAGGATAACCTCCCTCAACCTGCCGGTCACACTCTTCCTGATGCACCCCAGGATGCCATTGGCCTTCTTGGTCACAAGAGCACATTACTGGCTCTTGGTCATCCTGTTGATCACCAGGACTCCCAGGTCTTTTTCATCAGAGCTGCTCTCCAGCAGTTCAGCCCTCGACCTGTACAGGTGCATTGTGTTATTCCTCCCCAGGTGCAGCACTCTACACTTGCCTCAGGTTCCTCTACACCCAGTTTNAACCCTTTCCTTGTGAGAGAGATTCTCCAGATATCTAATCATCTTTGTGGTCCTCTGCTGTCCTGTCTCCAGGAGTTCCCTGTCCTTCTTGAACCGGGGAGCCCAGAACTGGACACAGTACTCCAGATGAGGCCCCCCCAGGACAGAGTAGAGGAGGAGGATAACCTCCCTCAACCTGCCGGTCACACTCTTCCTGATGCACCCCAGGATGCCATTGGCCTTCTTGGTCACAAGAGCACATTACTGGCTCTTGGTCATCCTGTTGATCACCAGGACTCCCAGGTCTTTTTCATCAGAGCTGCTCTCCAGCAGTTCAGCCCTCGACCTGTACAGGTGCATTGTGTTATTCCTCCCCAGGTGCAGCACTCTACACTTGCCTCAGGTTCCTCTACACCCAGTTTTCCAGCCTGTCCAGGTCTTGCCCTCAGGAGATCTAGTTCTAGTGCTGAATTAGAAACAGCCTTATGTACAAGTGAGGCACTTAAAAGCTGCTGAACCACTCCATGAAGGTGAATCTGGGCATATGCAGTAGGCATCAAATTAAATTTCTTAAAAAAAATGTAGACCTATCAGAGTCTGAGTCATCTGAGCAAATGTACATGCATGCAAAGTAGACTTGTCTTGTGGTCAGTGAAGTGTTTACTTACATGTTGTAATAGACCTCATGTTAATGCCTAAAATAGTAGAACTGAATGGTAATCTGTGTATTTTTGATCATTAATTATGAAGAGATTTGAATGACCAGCTCAGACTTTAATGCTGACACTACAAATCCAAATCAAGTGAGATGAAAACCTTATGGACATCGTAGACATCAAGGGATCCAGACCATGAATCCCATCTGGTGTCCTGGACATTTAAACAGTACTTAGGTTAATCAGTGTTCTTACAAATTTCCCTTTTGGATTTAGGTCTCTAAATTCTACTTAAAACATACTGTAGATATCGAAATGCTTTTTTTATAGTTTGCCTTTAAAGACTATAGGGGAATTGCTCTTGAGAAACCTTATTCTAAACAATGGAGTACTGTGGCATTGTGAGAAAATGGATTTTGGAAGCCGTCCCATACCTCGATTTAAGTTTCACTTTCCTCTGTGTACTGCAAGAAGGATTGGACTCTGAAAAAAACATATATTGCAAATCTCACTGAAAGTAAAATCTGGTCCTTAAGTGGCCTGTTTATCTCACTACTTACATTCTTCAATGCAAGTTAACCATAAAATAGGAGTATCTTCTTGAAGATGGTCTTTTTGGTTAAAATTAGTATTTTAGAACTATGAATTTTGCTTCTACTGAAAGTGATCTTTAGGAGGTAAAGCAATCTTTGTATTTCTAGAAGTTAGATGCCACTTATATTTCTAAATCTTTGCCAGCCTCAAGCACCTCAGTGCTTAAGCTACGACATATTCTTCAAGTACATACGCTTTTAGTCTGCCTCATGAATCTAGTGCCTTCTTTCTGTCCTGGGTTTAATAGTCCCAGAAAGCAACCTAAGCCTATAGATTTCCCTCATTCTTATTACTTCGTTCACAGTCAGATACACCAATGCCAAAGAAATAAGTAAAAGTGGTAATGCACTGTAAAAAAGCACTGCACTGTAATGCTTTGCTATGTGACAATTGACACATTTCACATTTCTTTAGAATCATCCGAAATAATTCCAGGCATACACTAAAAGAGTTCTTTGTCTGCTCCTTGTGCCATATTGATCCTCTGGAACTATGTATTCATTGCTCTAGTTTGCTTTGTAGTTTGCTCTTGAGTTCTTCATTTAGTCACAGCTTGGGTGACTGGTGGCAGTGCCTTGTTACTGTACACAAGAAGAAGATTCAGAAGAGAATACCTGAAAAATGCATGTAACTCATACTGGTTTCATTGTATTAGTGTAAATGGCAGCAAATTAAGTGATAAATTTTTCATAAAGTGACTGTGGGCAGCATATAATACCTTGCACTGGACTAGAATCTAAACTAACTTTGTGGTGCAAATGTTGCAGACTGGGGACAGGTTGGAGCTCATTGTAAAGGAAAAGAGAACAAAAAGTTTATTTTTTCAGTTCTCCAGTCTTAAAAGCATTCTGTGCACAATCATTCCTGAGAGTAAGTTGCTGATGTTGTTATTGTCATTATTTTTAGCATCAGTCTTGCTCATGGGCTAGCATGCCACTCTGTTAGAAGCTAATAAAAAAAAAATAACAAAAGGTCTCTTTTGCAAAGAATCAGCATTCTACATGTGAGACATGAAACATCAGATAGATAGGTACAAACATCTAAAAGAGACCATGCACGTCAAGATGACAGGCAGTCCTCCTACCATATCTGTTGCCCAACTTTTGCCATTTTTTTTTTCCAGGCAATTTAACAAAAAAAGGAGTTTGCTAAAAGACAAAAGCTGTGCACAAATAGTTGCTCCCAAGTAGTAAAGGGAAGTGTCAAGAACAGAGGAGTTTGCCTGAAATTTTTCCCAGTTTGGTGACAACGAGTACAATTGTAGTCCAGTCAAGGCAGAATTTATGACCATAGATGCAGAGAAGACCTTAAATACAGAGAAGGGAAATGTATTTACACAGTGCAAAAGGGGAAGACAGAAGCAAAAGAGAGGAAGATATGGTTAAAATTTGATGGAGTGGAAGCAAAATCTTTGTAGCAGCATCTCTATGGTTATTATTACAGAAGACTGTCTTTTCTAATCTGGAACGAAAAAAAAAATCATTTCAGATGTTGAGATGCAAGGTAGTGAGAGTTTTATCTTTGTGAATGGACAGGACAGGCTGTCTCTTAGATTTGTTGCTCAGACTCCAGGTCTTAAGAAAATCCTTTATATAGAATGAGAATAGTTTTAGCCAAAGATGATATACAGGCTGAGGATCCTGACCTGCAGTTCTCAATAACAGAAGTAGCAAGAACTTTTTTTCAATAGAAATGAAATAAGTAAATTTAGCTATAATGGGTAGACATTTCTAAAATAAAGTTGGAGAAATCTCTAGTAGTATGTCTTGGACAAACAAACAAATAAACATACAAACAAAAAAAAGAAGGTGGAGAAATGAATACTACCCTTCTGCCCACCTCAGAAAGGTTATCTTATGGAGCCACTATCCGTTTGCATTCCAGAAGATTGTGTCAGAAGATTGTGATAGATGAATGTTTAAAGATTTTTATGCCAACTTTTTGCAATTAAACCATTCTGTACTTTGTATAGTATTTTTGATTTTGTTTTGTCATACCAGTTTTATACTGAAATTTGATGATCACATTACAACAGAGCACCTAAACTCTACAAAAAGAATTCTGACAAATAAATTCCAAATAAAGAGAGAAGATTTTATGCACTTACCCCTGAAGTCCATGGTATCCATTTCCATAATTTTTCATAAAAACTGGACTATATCTGAAGAAAAATAAAACTGAGAAACAATACCAGTGTCTATTGTATTTGTTTACTGAGGTTCTCCCTCATGGGAAAACAAGGACTTACTAGTAGGGATGCATTTTGATCTCAATTTAGGAAACATACAATTTCACAAGAAAACCAATTAAATCCCACTAAGATCAGTTGCTAAATAATAGCTGCTGTGACCTAGAACTTGCCATTATACGAATAATAGGGCCTAAACAAAGAACATAGGCATTAATTTCTGAAGTGGAAGAAAAGAGTAAATTACATTTTAATTTATCTGTACTTTGAATAGCTTTGCATGAAGAATTTTCAAGCTTAGGATGAAATGGAAAATCAGTCATTTACCTACATTTTTCTACTTTTCTGCATGGTAACAATCAGATCCATTGAGCTTTGCTAAAGCTAGCAAATAAAAAGTGTATTTGACAAAGACAAATCCTCTGTGCTATGTAATAACCTGCAAATATTTATGTTGTCTGCAAAAATAAGACTTTAAATATTCAGGTGTAATTACCTAGGATGCTGATATCTAGTATTATAATAGTTAAATTGATATTTGGGCTTATTAAACGTTGCAATACTGAATTGTGCAGTAGCATAAACTGTGTTTATTATTCAGGCTGCACTGCGTAAGATTTAAGGAAAATGGAGACACTGACCTAAAGATTAATTTGGTACTATGTTGGTAACTTGTCATAATATACTCCAGACTAGTAGTAGGAAGAGTTAGGACAGGATTTCCACTTTCAAGTAAGCTTTTGGCTGAGAAAATCCGTAAAAATGTGTCAGATAACCACTTAAAATAAATAAATGGAAATATGTGTTTGAGAGAGCTGTGGAGAAAATTCGCTGTATCAAATGGCATATGACAGTATCAAGGTACGCATGTATTAGTGAGAGACAGGGAACAAGAGGGAGCATTACTATCTGCCAGACTCTAACAAGGAATACCTGAACATGGTTGGAGTACTAGAGCTTCAATGTAAATGCTCTGCTCTCAAAGGAAGTGCATGTTAAAGCCCTGGAACTGGGAGAAACACAAGGGTTATATTATACCCTTATACTGTGAAACAGTGATGTAAATGAGACTGCCAGTGTTGAAGTACATGGAGGTGGTTGAAAGGTCAGAGCAGAGAGGGGAGAGAGAAAAGGCCACAAGCAGATTCAGGCACGGCCTGGCTGCTTCTCCCCTTTATTCAGCATGGAGAGGAGGAGGGAGATGCAGTGACAGATTTACAGCAGAGTCCCACTCCAGAGATCTGAAGAGGTGTACTACAAGGAAAAAGCAGATGAGACAGGTATGAAGTAAGCAGATCTGGCTCAAGGCATATTTACAACAGGCACTTGTCTGCATCCTGGATGCTCATAACAAGATCAGTATTCAGAAGTCTTTTACAATTGAATTACACATGGCCTTTCTGGTTCAAAAAAAATTTATGAAATTACCACTGGAAGTTACTTGGGCAGTACTCTGTGTGTGTGTTCGTGCATCTCTAGACAGGCTGGTAAAAATAGCTCTGACAGGGTTAGCTGCCTGAGGCATCTCATTTTGTGGCTTATTCAGGAAATTAAATTGGTGAGGTAAGAAGTGTGACCTAACAAATGGTATTCAGTGCTGTACCATAGCTAAAAATGGGAGGAATAGAATGGAATTTATTATCAAAAAAAAAAAAGAAAAAAAAGAAAAAAAAATGCTACAGAGGATGCTGTGTTGACGATCTTATTCATTTCTATATTTAATTTAACTCAGTCCTTGAGTATAATTTTCTCTTTTCTGAACAAACCACACACTGTCCACATAAGGCCACGATGTCCAAGGACTGTGCCTGAGACCATACGAACAGGTGTCCCAGACTGTATGAAAATTTGCCTCTGGGATGCTGGCCATGCACAGACCCAACAAGGGCACTGCCCAACCACGTAGCAATGGAATAAACGATATCCCCCTACATGCACACGCACACACACATACACACACTGTGCCAAATTAATTCCTCTGGAGTCTGATGGATCCTCACCTTTTTATCAGATCAGGGATAAGCCCTGGTGAGTGCACTGGGGGGCCTTAGAAAACTGTTCTGCTTAAGCTTTTAGAGGAGGGAGATTTCTGTCTCTTGTATCTTGTGGTTTTCCTTCAATGAAACACCAAATTTAATAAATGCTTTTTAAAACCCACTGAAGCAATGAAATCCCCAGTAAAAGACTTTTTCAACATCTAAGCATGCTACAGGGCACACGAAGTATTGTCAACGAAGTGTTTCTTTTATAAATTAATTCCCGGCAGCCAAAAAAACCTGGATACGTAACTGACAAAAAAAAATATTATACATAGCCCATAAACCTCAAGGTTGTTATTTATTGAAGAATACAAAATAATACACCAAGGAATAAATTTTCAGTGTAGTTATGGGAGTTGTATAGCTAAACTCCCATAAGCACTACTATGAAAATACAAATGCAAGAACATATAAAAACAAGAAGGTAATCACTTTTCTAGTGAAATCGTAATTAATTTAATGGTAATTCCATTTAAGTTCTAAGGTTGTTGTACTGGAACTTGTTTTCATTGCTCAGAGAGTACCTGTCAATAGGAAAATTCCTGGCTTTTTTAATGCAAAACATATCTGGGTGCCTTACGAAACATTGATTATGAAACCAGCTGAATGCCTTAGAGTTAATGATAAACAACTAATATCAGGCAATCACTGTGCTTGTGGTCTTGTTTGTATAAATTTGACTTACGTATTTTAACCATGATACTGATAAAACAATATCATTAAACTCAATATTATTGCTACATAATTACTGAAACTAGTTGAAGTACTGTCAGTTGAACTTTTCACTTCAGTACAAGACTATTTCATTATGATTTGATCATCTTTCACTTATACTATGAATCATAGTTTCATATGATTTCTCTCGATGACGTTTTACTATTTCATGTACCATAAGTAATAGCAAATATATCCACATGCATATAAGCTCTTGCAATTTAATAATTCAACATTCTTAACAAGAAACTTGTACTGAAGTTCTGACATTTCCAAAGAAATATTTCCCTGGAACTGTGTCTTAGAAAACATTTACATTCAGATTTTCATTTTAATCAGAATAAGAACATTCCAAAATGTTATCATTTCACACAGAGAGGGAATTCTCTTCTTGACCACCTCTAATATGCCTACAAAAAATCTGGTAATGATTTAGTGGCTAATGTGTAACTTCTATTTCTTTTGCCGAACAGCAGTGCCTTGTGATTTTTCTCCTGTACTATTTAAAACCTTCTTTTAAAACCCTCTTATTCTCCTTGCATTGCATTTTTATGGAAAGTTCACAGGAATTTTTGTTTAGGGCTTTTTATTTTTATTTTTGTTTGCTTGTTCGTTTGTTTTTGTGTATTGCCTTCTACATTGGAGCCTTCATCTGCAGCTAGTGTGTCTCATTCAAGTAATGGAGGTGGCAGCTGTATCAGGGGACACTAAATTCCTTTTCTGGCATGAGATGTCACTGCTGGTCAATGACATCTGTTTGGAGCCAGGAGCGTCAACTTCCCAAGGCGGGTGCATCCAGTCAAAGGCTATTAACTGTATTTTCTCTACAGGCTGCTTCTGGCATAGGAACTGTGGTGCAAGTTGTAACTATTGACTCTTTTAGCCCAGGAAGGAAATTTGAGTAGGGAATGAAATGGCCAACAAATAACATGAAGGACAATATTAAAGCTAGACACAAATCTACAGTTCCTGCTATCTTGTGCACTAGGAGAAAAAGTATGAAAATTAAGTTCCTTAAGAGGAATAAGAAATAAAGACTAGATGCCAATCTACTATCTGAAAACATGCGCTAGTAGACCCTTTGATATGGCCTAGCTGTGTAATGCTAGTGCATTTCTGCCACGTGCAGAAAATTTTACATAGACAGGAGTTTCTGTCTTCATACCTCCCACTGTTTTCTCACCCTAAAGCAGAACTGATGAACATCTTCAGTGACTCAGAAGATCTTACCCTGATCTTGTACAACATGAGTTAATAGCATCTGAAGAGAGCAAGAGCAGAAACTTAAAAAGAGGTCACAAATAAGAGACCTTTGCATTACCCACAGCACTTTTAGATCTCTATTACAAAAAGATAACCCATTCTTAATATGCAGAGCACTTCTCTTCAATATGTCTTGATAAAATCTGAATAGCTGGGTACTTACAGAAATACTAGTCTTCAATCGCTGCTTAATTTGACCTACTTCTGTGATATATGTAATTTGGAAGGTTATTGAACATCTGTAGAAAATGTTCTCTGTGATCATAGAGCTATAATGACTCATCATATATGATGGCTGTTTGTGCCAGTGGTGATATGGTGAATGTACACGGGACCAGAATATATCATGGAACCTTTCTGAAGGACTTATTACAGTACTTAATTATTTCAGGTGATAGTGCCTTTTAATCCTATATTCACATTCAGTAACTTGTATCTTTCTTCAAAGCAAAAGACTAAATTAACTTCAAGTAGATATAAAACAGGTATCAAAGAAAAAATATACCAAATTATTAACAATGTAGTCACACGGAGTTGGTCATGATTACAGGTTATTGCAAGCAAAATCATATAGATAACTTGCAAGATATCCCTTGGTGCCACTGATTATGCTCAACACTAGTTGGTTGATGGGATATTCAGGTGCAAGAATAACGTATCTCTTGATAATGCTAATCCATAACTTTTAATATGTGGCACAACAGCTGATGAAATTATTATTATAGCTATAAAAATCATAAATATAGATACTGTACTGAAAATAGTTATGGAAAGAAAAGTGCTGGCTGCCTATTTTATAGCAGAATCTGTTGTAAACCAGATAATTTTCTCTAAGCAAATGTAACTGAAGCTTAGGAACAAATATATGTAAATCTGAGGAAAGCTTCAAAATCCTTAACAACAATCAGTCAGTCACAGGTAAACTGTGATACCCAGGAGCAGCACTTGCAAAAGCCAATAGTCAAAATAAAGAACTGTGTAAGCTACAAAGGAGGATGCTAAGGATGATGTATGGGTCTTACTTCAAACTACTGGGGAAAAAAATTGCTTTGATTAGTATTCACTAGCTTTAGCCATTTTCTGGACTTCTGTTGCTGAGCTAATCACCCTTTGACTACTAACTGGGCCAAGCCAGGATCAGGGCAGAGCACAGCAGCAAAACACCAGCACAGTCTTCCACCGAGGATAGTAGAAACTTTTTTCTCTCAGTAAACACTGATTGAAAGAAATGATACTGTAACACTTGAGCTTTTTCGGAGGCTAGCACACTCACTAAAGGTAAGGAAAAAGCAAGGTTTAATTCCTTTATCCTTATATAAATAGAGCACGAAGCCTCATATTCTAGTTTCATAAAAAGTGCTTAGCTGTACCCTGGCAGATCTTTGTGCTGTTACATCGTATCGGAGGCCCTCCTTCCCCCTTTTCTCATGCTTTTTATTTGTTACAGCCTTTTTTCAATATATATATATATATATATATATTCTTTTTTATTTCTTATTGTTTGAGTGTTATTCTGACACAGAAATCACAATGCAGCAGACTGGTTTCTCTCTCTTTAGTATATATTGGATGCAAGTCTACAAAACATACCCTGGCTTCCTTTTCTATCTCACTGTCTGTCTTTGAGACTACTGCATTGAAGACTGTATCAACTGATTTTTTTTTTTTACTGAGTTCCCATCCTAGCCCTGAGATTCAGAAACTGCAGATACCCAGTAATTCATTTAGAATCTGTAGGAATGCCAACTGCTCACTACATTCCGGTATCCACCTTTTTTAATTTAAAAGGTTACTTATGGGTGCAGTAGCTAACTTTTAGTAAGTTAGTTTAGAAACTGCCAGCCCAGCCTCTCCAATTCTGCAGTCCTGTTCTCCTTTGCTGGTATCACTGTCTCACGGGTGTATACCTTTGCCATCTCCAAAAGTAACTCATTGCCAAATCCTGCTGTCTCTGCCTCAAAACATTCTCATGTTTTCTCTATAACCTTAAATTTTTCATGAAGTCCTCATATAATGCCCTTCTGCCACCTCTCTATTAACAGAGTACCTGTCCTTCAGGGCACATATCTTTTTACCCTGTCATTATGACTCATGTCACCCTCATTGTATGGTTTATTCAAAGCCATATATTTCTGTCCTCATGGGCTTAGAAATACTTTTAAAAGATGTTTCCCTTGTTCTCTGTTCAGCCAGCACAAACTACCCTAACATGCTCTCCATGCACATTGTAAATAAGAGTTTCTCTTTTCTATTCCATATTGGTTTTGAAACTTTTTCTTAAATTATCTTACTTCTAGGGTGACAGACCACAATCTTCCATGCTTTGAAATTCTTCTCAATAATGCATTCTTAGCCAGGTAGCTACACACATAATGAGAGGATTATGTCAGAATCTGAGGCTTTCTATATAAACTTATGAAAAACAGGACGCATCATATATGAAAAACTCCATTGTGGTTGCCATGGGGATGCCTTAAAAGTTAGAGGATGCCGCAATTAAGGTCGCTTGCAAATATTCATTTGCCTTGTTTTGTTTCCATGCCACAGGAAAGAAAATTATCTTAATTAATATGTCTGTCTGTGTGGGGGTTTTTTTGTTTTGTTTTGTTTTTTTTTTTTTTGTTTGTTTGTTTTTTTTGGTTTTTTTTGTTGTTGTTNTTTTTTTTTTTTCCTATAGGAACCCTGACTCATTCAGGGTACAGGACAGAGTACTGATTAAATATCCCCACTATGTTTTCTCCTACATTTTTGGATACCTACATTTACAGGAAAACATACAAATTATGCTCTGAAGACAGAATTATTAATTTCCTCTTGATTTTTTCATGGCATCCATCTGTACAATCATGCTAACTGCTTCAAAAAATGAACTGAGTAACTGTCAGCTCTCAGTTGGCCCCAGATGGATTATCTGGGTTGCAGATTAAGTATGGCATGGAGATACAGGTGTGCAGACTGATCCTGTGCAGAGTCAGCATGGATCCAGCTGGACTTTGTGGCAGGTAGAGCTTGCCACAGCCAGTGCTGACTCCAAGGCTAGCTCAGGCTCAGCAGCACAACTGCTCTTGCTGACAGCAAACGCCACAAAAAACAACCAACAAAACCAAAATACATGTCTTAGCCACTGCCTCTGTCAGTGCAGGTGCCTCTGCACTGTTTCCTTGGAAGTGGGGCACCAGCGAATGCAATGGAGAAGTGGCTGACCCAGCTCCACATTTGACTGCTCAGAGCCCAGCAGGGCTAATTGGTTTCGTTGACAATATCAGCCCTGCCAGAGCCAGGCTGCAAGATGTCGCCTCTTTTGTCCAGTGGCTAAACTATTATTACACCAGCCTGCCTCCCTTCCTGGTGCAGTCAGTCATTCCTAGCCCCTGACTAAATTTGTCACATCCTCAGCTGCTTGTGGAGCTGTGCTGCAAGCCAGCTGATGGGAATTAGGGGAATGAGAAACAAACAGAAAGTGCTGAATATTAGCCAAAAAAGTGTTGTTATTTTTTAATACTAATGATTTCATTGGTCTGGCTCACAGCATGAGTTCACATACACCGCTGAATCAGCTTATTGAGTGGGTAGTAAAATGTGTTATGGGAGAGGTTTCAAACAGCCAGAGAGAAGGTAGGTTCAGGGATGTCGATCACCCAGCTTTGTTCTTCCTCACAGGGCAACATAAAGGTCTTCTATAAGCAAGTCATCTCAGATACCAAATTGGACCTGACTTCTCAGACCTCTTCACACAAAGCAGGGTTACCATTGACTTTGTAATAGTTGTGACGGCTGAGCACTTCGTATCCAATTTTCAAATCAAACCTCATAAAAAGAGAACTTGATAATTACTATCTACATGCTAAAAGTTTAACAAGAACTATTCAGCTGCTATAGTTGTGGAGACATCCTTCCTATCGCTACAGTGATAGAGAGATAGAGGGGCCCCTGCCTCTCTAACTGCACAGTTACCTGTGATAAACAGGTAAGGATCCTAGAAATACACATTCATCTCCCTGTTTAGCTCTGATTCATCTCCAGAGATTTTTTTCTATTATTTCAGAAAAATAAGGCCTGCAAGTAAAGTAAAACTCACCATAGTATTCTAAATGTCTTCATATCTGAGTGTTTGCCTTTGTAATCTTAATAACTTTATTTCAGCTTATCTCTGTACCTTCTCATGTGTGTGGAGGGTGAGAAGAGAGTGTACGTAATGACTTTTGACCCATAAACCATGGGATTATACCTCTGTCATCTAAATGGGCCCGATATCTCCTGTTCACTTAACTTACTTTCTGTACTTTTCCCCATTCTATCAAAGGATCTGTTTTCTTCTTCCATACTCTTTATAGAATCATAGAACTGCATATGCATGCTTGTTTTAGAATCTAAGATCTCTGGGATAAGATTTTTCATTTTGTAATCGTGCTCAAGGCGTTCTTGGATTCTTGGGGGGAAATTACTACTATCACTGTAATATTTTATAAAACAACTTCAAATTAATCTTTTTTATCCTTCTTGTCACAATACGTTTCATTTGTAAGGATAACAAAAAGAGTTATGTTATATTGTGTAAGTAGCATAAAATGTTAGATTACATTGTATGTAATCAATTATACAACTAAAAACTCAACAAACAAAGGGTTGGGAATAAAAAATGGCAATTGAAAAAAATTCTCTCTCCTGGTTGTATATTTCTAAGGCTCTTCCTTTTAAAATTACTTACTATATAGAGAAGAATCTTACCATTTCTCCTCCTTCCCTCCCCCCCAACCCCGCCTTCATTTAAAAAGTATCATCATTTCAGAATAGTTTCACTCTTTACAGAAGTTTGGAAACATGACATTAACATATTATGCATAGGCTGGAATTGTGATAATATTTGATTCCACCCCCTAAAGAGCTAGTTCATGGGAGAAAAAAAGTATCCATCAATGCCTCTTTATATAAAAATACATAGCAAAAAAGATACAAGCCTGGACCCAGCAAGTCCCTAAGCTTTAAATTGCTGAAAATCAAGACAGTGCACTGGAACTGCCATTTGTCTATGCTTCATACTTCTTCCGCAAAAGTAGCCATCATTTGTCTACTATTAAAAAACTGGGCTGAACAGATTTTCAGTTTGGTCTTTCTGCTATTTTGTAAGTGCATCACTTTGTTGTATACTGTCATTTTTGTTTGCAAGGCAAGGCAGCAGAAATGGAATTATTTCACTCTTACAAGATTTACAGTGGAGTCTGCATGTTTCTTTAAAAGCATTTGCTTTTTTACAACATTGGTTTGTTTTCTTTATTACCTTATATGAATGCAATTAACTCATGTACCATAGTAATAGTAGCATCAATGGACAAAGAAAAATATCACAGAATCACAGAATACCAGGTTAGATCATCTTGTCTGAGCTTTCTTGGCAAAAGTGTGGACTTCGGTACAATTGAATAAATTCTCAGTAGGCCCTACATTCTGTTTTACCCTGATGTTTTTTTTCACTGATGTAAAGCCCATGCTAGAAGTTTAATAGCAGTAAAACATAAAACAGAAATACAGACTGGACTCCATTGCTCCACACAGGAGTTTGAGGTCCTTTGCAGACAGAAATACATTATGCAGCACAATATACACTGTATATTGCTCACAGGAAATTCTTTACCTGCTGCTTGAAGACATTAGGACTACAAATAAACTAGGCCACTGACTGGACCTAATGGCTGAGGTAGCTGAATGGGATGTAGAAAATCACTGGACACAAACTGACAAACCACTGCATGTGGCAGCAGCACAGTGAAGAGCTGACAAAAATACAGGTAGTACCTTGAGGCTGTCTGTGGCCGCAGGTCTTTAAGGGGGAGTTATGGAAGAGATGGCCAAACTTAGCAGATAATGGCGGTCCAGTGATCTTTTGGGGATTAAATTTCTAAAAGGCCAATAGGGGTTAGTGTAAAGGTATCAGTGACGACACATGAGACAGAGATTGCCTAGGTAAACAGGCATACCAAAAGTGGGACCAAACTGGATAAACTAATCATCAGCAAGTGGTTTCTTTGTGACTGAGAGTGCAGAAAGAGAATGACAAAGGTGGTGAAGGAGATGGTTAAAAAACAGGAAAAAAGAGAATAAGGTTTGCACATCACACAATGATTTGAAGGATAGTTGCTGAGCAGCCCTGCATTTAACCACTGCAGCCTAAATTAGGAAATAAATCAACCTGTTGTTATGGCCACACTAGGAGTGTCAAATACATTTCTGAAGTCAGGAGAATAGAAATGGAATCCCTGGCTTGCAGGAGAAAACCTGGACTCGAAGGACCCAGTGACCCAGTATCACTGGGTCAGTGCCTGTGCATGTTCTGGCAGCATCAGTATCATCCCAATAGTTGCCTAATAAAAGTAATTGGTTCAGGAAAAACCTCCTTGAGGTTGGTGGGAAGTAGAAAGTGGAGGCAACAGTAGGCCTACTTCCACTTTCTAAATAAATGATCTTGCTAAATTGCTTTTTTATTTACTACTTGCTTAATGATGCCTTCAGCTCATTTTTCTAGTATTGCACTCTGTGGAGTTTCATTACAGTAAATATTTTTTGCCGGGTTCTAAGTTACAACTCTTGTCACTTTCTAAAATTCATGTCCTACAGGTTGAAGTCAGATAAAGTAGTATGTTTGTATACCTATAATTTTCATATATTTCCATCTTCAGTATGTGCAAAGAAAACACAGGTGTGTATCAATCACTGTAGCTTTCAAAAAAATTCTCAAAATTAAGACCTAGTATGATGCTCTTGCATATAATGATGTACCTAAGTATAGATTCGCCTACGTATTCCAGGTTTTCTTACCTTTAAATAATTCACAATCCATCCCCTTCCCTGTTCTCAAAGTAAGAAAGTGACAAACACCTGTATCGTTTGCCAATTTTTTCACTATTTTCTTGATTTATCATTTTCATAACAAAATCATTACCTCAAAGTTCCAGAGTTCAGAAGCTACATGGCAATCACCACTTGCAGGACTACTAATATATAACCATTTATAACCATATCTCCACTGGATATTTGTTACTTTATGCCAATTCACAAATGAAGAGTAAATATATTTGCATAGGTTAAGTAGAGTAGGCTCACAGCCCCCTGACACTGAATACAGAACTAGTCAGATGCTAAAAAGCATCAGTACACGTGAATGCTTTTTACCACAGGCAGTTGGCTTTTGTTCTCT
This sequence comes from Thinocorus orbignyianus, assembly GCA_013400375.1. Taxonomy (NCBI): domain Eukaryota; kingdom Metazoa; phylum Chordata; class Aves; order Ciconiiformes; family Thinocoridae; genus Thinocorus; species Thinocorus orbignyianus. The sequence goes on from VXBW01002226.1 coordinate 381,963, forward strand.
GGTTTAATTGAAAAGGCTCAGAGAAAATTTGCTGTGTGTGTAAACTGTGGTGGTAGTGATAGAATATCAGTGACATTTTTACGCTGAGCATCACAGTGATTTTTCCACTGACCAGCTGCAAGGCATTTTTTTTCTCCAGGCATTATGGAGAGCCTGTGAAGCACAGCTGATAGCCTTTTCAGCTCCATCTGGGAGCTCCATTCTGACACTACTTTCCTTGTCACACTTTAAGGGCTTTACACAGCAAAACTACGGCCACAAATGGTCTTATTGTCATTCAGTACCTCTTCTTTATGTTCTGTTTCTCCTCTCCCTGCCTTCTCTCTTTGCCATGGGAATATTTGACATCCTTTTTGGAGGAGTTGCTCTTTTCATGCCAACAGAGCAAATAGATTTGGCAGGTAGTTTGGCAATAATTGATCACATCCAAACAGTAATTGAATTTTGTTTGCTGTCGACATGGAAGAAGCCCATACCATGCTGTCTCTTCTGTGACAATAAGCACCAAATTACATTACTCATTTCATTGCTTGTTCTTCTATCTGCTTCTCTGGATTGATAACTCTACAAGTTATGTGAATGGGAAGGGGAGAAAGAAGGAAAAGACTGGGGACACAGCTTGGCTGTGACTTTACCAAGTGCCTAGGTGTAGTCAGATTGAAGAACAGACCTGCATCCCTCTTTCTCACATCTCTTCCTCCCCCAAGAAAATCCACTGTGCTTTGGTTTAAACCAAGCATTTCTGCTCATTTTACACTATCAACTCCACAATTTTCAGGGCAATAAGTTCAGATTACTCTATGGGGAACTATCAGCAATATTTATTTTCCAATAAGCCAGATACTCCACTTTGGCAACTGTGTCAAACACCAGCTGGGACTCAGGCTCAGTTTTTTCTAAGTCACAAACAGTGAGTTGGTCCTGTGTGTAACACAAGAGACATTTTTGTGTCTGTCACAGTACAATACTCATTACCAACATTTTAAGGCTTATTTACTGACACTTCTTTCAGATGTGAATATGGATAAGTCTAGCAGTCCTGTCCCACCCCAGCCCCTAAAGTATACTTAATCCATGCTAGATGTGCTATCTATTTCAATGTATTAACACAGTCCACCAGAGACACAACTTCTTTTATGGGATATTTCTGTGAGAGGGGGGAGAGTAAATTGAAGTCAGGACTCAAACACACATTCAAGTGTCATAAAGGTCTCTTCTGCTCAAGTCAGTGCGAATGGGTCCTACCTACACCCACGACTGCAAACAGAGCAGGCTGAAAAGAGGAAAAGTGTGAGTTAAGAGAAAATGCACTCTGGAGACATGTGGTTCTGCTGCATTCTCAAGAAATGAAAGAAGATGCAGAGTCTGCTGATTATGCATGAGGCCCCCAGCACAGCCCAGCACCCAGGCAGGGCTGTGCAACTCAGATCGCATCCGAGGTGGCAGAGGCAGCTGTGTGCCATCAGAAGCACCAGGATTGCCTCTGCTGCTGAAGAAACCCTGTGAGGAACTCTGCACATCTGTCTAGAAGCCACTGTCACACCAGTGCAGCTCTCCCCGGTGAGTAAGCTGCTGGGCTGGCCTCCACCAGGGTGACGGCGAGTGATGACGTGTGTGGCAGAGCCTGTGTGACATTGTGTACCTGTAGGTGTGAGAACACTGGGATGGAATAACATAATGTTCCGTGTGAATAGTTCATGGCTTTAATAATACTGAGTTGATTCCCTTAATAATAACAGCTTAATAAAATATATTCCAATATATATTACTGTGATCTGTATCTCACCTCAACTCATTTCCCTATCAAGAAAAGAGGAATTTACAACACACACACACACAACGTATGTATAAAAGGGTCAAGAGTCATTTACTGCAGTAGGTACATCTGCCAGAAAAGATGTTAGGAGGTTTTGGAGAGCTTTCCAGTGTTTTGCAGAGTCAATTGCCCTATAGAGAGCAAAAGTCTTGGATTAGCATTATAACTGACTTAATGTTGTGAGTTAGAATTTAACTGACTATACTGAGATTGAAAGGAAGTAATTTAGGACAGGAACTGCTGGTAAATGTAATGGATACATCACAAGCTGGTTTCAATTTCCCTTATTGAAGAAGGTAAAAGTAATGCCATTTCAAAGCAGACCTGCATTTAGACCAAAGGAAGAGGCCATCCTTTGTTTTCTCCTAACGCATCAGTGCTTGGTCACTTTTGAAATCATTTGACCGCATGACTGCCAATAATAAAACAAAAAGGGCAGTTACTAGTGAATAAAGCAGTGGACTTATTTTGGAAACTACGATATGCCAAACCTATATTTCTTTTGGAGGAAAATGACCTAGTTATGTCTGAACATGAAACTGTGATTTCTGTGTGATACCACAGGATTAAAGAGTGCTGTTTTTTCTTTTTCTTATTATCTTCAGTCTTCAGGGTTCCTAAACTGTGGGTGAGAATGAAGTTGACCTGTGAGGCCAATCCATTATCCCTGTCAAGTCAAGGAAACCTCTGAGAAAAAGTTGAAAAATACTGGTAGTTCCAATTCTCTTTGAGACACAGTGGAGAGAAAGGTCTCAAAAGCACAGAAAGCCCTTTTCATTTCTTAAATCTGTAAGGCAGTAAGTTTAACAGAATCCTTGAGAAAATTGGTGCAAAATTAAAAATCATAAATTTAAGAGAACTCATCAAAATGTTTCAGCTGAATCAGAGCTCTGTGTGACTGTAGAAACTTCTGAATGATTTTGAAGTCTTTTAAAATATGTAAATAACATCATGAATTTATTTTGCCTTGCTTCTTTCTCTCTTGAAGTTTTCTCTCTTTTATTTTTTTTTTTTTAGACAAGTTGTGTTTGATCTTATTCTGGAGTGGGTCAGAAGCACTCACCTTTTCCCTTGAAGCCTGCTGTGCTGGCAGATCCAGAGGAGAGAATATATTCCAGAAGTCATCTGAAAAAGAAAAATAAGTGCCAGACAATGAAATCACCCCTAGAACTTGAAATTAACAGACAAGGCAATTGAGAGGAGGTAGAGAGTTTTGAGTGACATCTCAAAAACCTGTGGATCTAAGATACTCTTGTGAAAAGGGTGCTGGAAATTTAAGGGCAAAAAAGCAGAGTGTACCTTGTGATTCTCTCCATTAAGATTGGAGTCACACACAGATGTAGATCTTCTCCTCCTGTTGCCTGAGATGCAATGTTTTTTGGTGGGAGTATGCTCTCACCCTTTTCCTAAGTTCTTCCTTTCTGTCTTCCCAGCGGTAGCTGCTGGTCTGAGCTCTGTGGCCCAGGAGTCCTCTCCTTTCCTGTGTCCACAGTGCCATGCAGCTACTCAGACCCTGGGTAGCATTTCGCTTTTATTTCCTTTAACTAGTTTGTTGGGGTTTTTTTTTTAAATTAGGCAAAGTGAATTAATTTGATTGTGATTTCTGACATATTGCTGCCAAACTGGGAAAATAATGAGTATTTCAAGAAAAGCGCACCATTTTGCCCTTTGAAAAATATCTAGTTGTGTAAGAACTCAAAGTAGAAATGCTGTGCTATGACCTCAGGCAAATCACTTGGTCTCTCTGTCTCCATAACAGGTGTTGGACAAGCACTACATGACTGATGCTGCAGCAGCCTGTGGAAGTATGGCTACACGTGGACTTGGTAAATATGAATAGAATACTTTGTTTAATGCAAATGTTTCAGTGAACCTAAACGTGCACAGGAAAATCATTAACTACAAAATGGCTAATATTTTCTTGTTTTCAGTGCATTTCAGTGAGATAAGTCAGGGGTCACAAGTTATTAATTGGCTTTTCTGCTGAACATATCTAAAAAATACCTTGGACTTGCATCTACAAAGGAAGCTCTGGCTGATTGCAGAATGAATTATCTGTCTCAATATCTCTGAGGAGCTGGGCTTGAATGTTTTTTCAGATTGAACTCTTATTATAATGGAAATAGAGCAAAAAAGAAAATTATTTGGTTTTCACGCTCTTAAAGACCACTATAATTACTGAAGATTGAAAGGGCTTTAGATTTTAATTTAGGAAAAGCAGACAGACTTATTAATCGAGAATGGCTTGTTACTATCACTCTGTCTCTTCTTAGTAGGGGAGTTTTTCTTGCTTTTTACTCTCTATACAATATACGATTTTGCTCTCTATAGTATTTATACCCATGAGTTTCCTCAAAGGTAGGGAAGTGCATTGTCACCATTTTACAGATCAGGAACTGAGGAGTATAGAGACAAAGAGGCAGATCTAAGCATTTTAGCAACAATATTTTAACACCTGACTTTATGATACAGAGCTGATTTGTCATCTTCAGCCCAGTATGTCCAGTATCTTTGCTGCCTGCCTTTGCAGTTAGCTTGGAACTAAAGAATAATACATTCAACAGATGCATGTTGAACAGAAAGTCACTTTAAGGGACCAGTAAAAACATCAAGAGATTTTAGTGCTTGCAACTTTGCTTACCAGGGTTTATTGACCCTACTTAGTCAGATATCCTATGGTATTCACTGGAGGGAAACAGACACTTCCAAAACATGTTTCTCTGCACCAAAAGTATTTTCTATAATAATTAAGGGAAACATTGTCATGTAAGCAACACGTAATCCATTGTAGTCTTGGGTTAGGTCCCCCATGACTCCTTGGTTTCAGTATCCTGTGAGCAATAGACTGGGATTTTCTTCAGTCCTGGTCTCTGTGACTCAAGGGCCAAAAAGCTCTCCTAAGTCTTGTGAACTGAGTCACTGACTCCAGAAATTGCAGATCCCATCTGTGTTTTACCTGCTTTTCAGCCGTGAAATACTTTTCTGGAACTCATGGACAGATTGGCATGGTGGTTGCTCAAGCAGAATCACAGAAGTCACTGACACATAATCTAAAGCTGATTTGCTTGGCAGGACAAATACAGCAGGTGGACAGTGATGCCTTCCCTGCAGAGACCTCACACAAATCAGAGCTCAGCCCCTCTGGTGCAGTTTATACACCCAATCCAGTTGACCCCTGGGGTAGGAGGCTCACTGTGGCTGTGGCTGACAGCTCAGATCTTACATGTGGCAATTCCTCTCCTCAGACTGCAGCTTCTATGAGGTGTTGAAGGTCTGAGCACCAAGTTCCTACCAAGGGGGACTCTATTGCTTTCTGAATTAGGTGTTACCTTATTATTTAGCTCTTACTCAATACAGATGTTTAGTTCCAGCTGGGGACATGCAGTGAGTTCTCCATTGTCCAGGTGTGTAGGCTAGGGTACTGTCATGGGGGTTCACTCAGAGCCTGTGTGATGCAGTTCCTCAGCTGGAAAAAAAAATAATCTTCAGGTGGATGCATCATTAGTGACTTTCAGGGATACTATGCTTTTGCAATTCAGCACTGTTGGTTCACTACATTTAATAGATTGAATTGTACAGAGTGATTGGAATAACAATAAAAAACTGAGGTCTAGATTCCCTCTATAAGTGCTGAGAATTAAAAACTCTGATTCTTATTACAGAATCTTGAAATTCTTCCCATAATTATTTTACCCAGTACAATTTATTTATTCAGACCCAGAACAGGAAACAAAGTTTCTAACCTGCAACAAACTTCATTGCTAAAATATTAATGGGAAGAATACTTGAAAACTATATGAAAATATGTGGATTAATTTTAAAAATCAATTGATATTCAGTGATAGCATTTTGCAATACTTAGAGCCCTACTCCTGACGTTGTGATAGTTTCTGTATTCCTTTTTGCCATGCAAGTTGACTTAATATGGTATAACATTTATGTTTGCAATAACTTTCCTGACCTTGGTTTACAATTTCGTTTTTGCCAGCTACAATAGCTGGTTTGAAATACAGAAAGATAAAGTGATGAATATCAAATAGCAAAAGGATGTCACAGCTTGCCACTCTCATATTTATTGGGATTTAGGCAATCTTGTCTTGAATCCTCATTAAACTCCCTAACACCACCAACAATTAAAAAGAAGAACCCTGCCAGATCTGTAGAAGGTGATACTTAGAAATAAAATGTACACAAGGCTATAAATAATACTACTTTAAACAAACACATCTTTACCTCTTAATTTCACAAGAGAACCTTAAGTATAGGAAGAATTTTCAGAAATCAAAAATCATGAACACAGTTTCTTGCAAGGCCTGGCTTCTTATAAACCTTTAGATGCTATTAGAGTGCTGTTGGAAGGGCTATACTGTAACTGTCAGTCCTAGGGGAGCTTCTAGGTATTAATGGAAAACACATTTTAAGTGCAGATGGATAATAATGACACCATCTTTGTTTATGCAACAGGCATAGATGCTGTTATCACCCAGCGTGTGTATGTTCTTGTGCATGAGTGCACATGCTGATATATTTACATAAAAGCAATCGTTAAATTGGTGGTTTGCTGCTTTTGTTCCTCGCTTTTTCTTCTCACACAGAAGAGGTGAAATCCCACTTAGATGCTGACAGTATAAAGAATGCATACAAGCATCCTTTAGGAGGGTTAATTTTAACTCCTGACAGTTTGATTTAACCTTAGTTTTGTTTGCCTATCACAAATGAAGCAATCTAACATTTATTTCTTCCACTTCCCTGCACACACTATATATTAATACATGCATTTTTGTCCAGCTTCATTTCAGATAGCTTTTATTCTTTTTTTTTTTCCCAGCAATGCAATTTATTACCACAGAATGGTTTAGGATATTTTTTTAATGGAATATTGGCTTAGTGAGAAAATTATGGTTTCTCATACATGTTGTAAGACATCTAGGTTTAGAACAGAAATTCCTGTCATACACTGGGGGAAAGCCTAATTGGTTCTGTCACGATGAATAATCCTTGTTCCATGGTTTCTTGACAAGAAACCAGAATACCTATGGATAAAAAGGATCTTTCATAATTATCAAAAGTAAGGATGGAACAGCCCTAGTCAGTGGTTCTCACAGCAGCCATTCTCACCTGTTTCTGGTTTCCATTATCTGGTTTCTCCTTCTAAACCAACTCCTGCAGAAAACAAGCCACGGGAGAAAGGAAGAACAGGCGTGGTCCATGCATGGATGCACAGTTGGGCTCTACCTATTTACATTAGGTATCTAATTGAAAAGATGATTTTCAAAAATTCTGCACAGCTCGCATATATTTCCGAAGAATCTAAATTCCATGGTAAAGCATTTTTTGCTGTTTACCTGAAGATATGTATTCAGTTTGCTCAAAACAACCCAAGTAGAGAAATGTCACCTTTATTCCACAACATGTAAGAATTTTGTAATGTATAATCTCCTTTTCCTCTAATCTCCATGATGCTTAATTTTGCATTTTATCTAAGCCACAGGAAATGCAGACATCACCTTTGAATCACTGAATCAAGACTAGACTACAGGTTTATCTACCTCAAAGTAAGTGTCCTAACCATCAGGAAATAGTCTTGCTGCAACAGATATTTTGGCTTTGCAGCAGGGCTGAGTAAAAGCTTTTCCGTGCCTGAAACAATATTCTTTCTGCATAGATGCTTACATACATCCATCTGTCTTCTTCTCTCCCTCACAGTTCCCCTGCTTGCACTAGCAGGAGTATGTACCTTCAGTAGTGGTGACTGAGAAAACCCCAAGCACACTTGCAAGTATTTACATGGGAATGATGAAGACTGAAATACCTTCAGTCCTCAAAGAAATCAGAAATGAGATTTTCCTGAAGGACTGCTCTAAACTCAGACCAAGCATCAAGCACTGACTTTCTGTCCTTTTGGAAGTCAGAAGAAAGATGTGCTCATGTTTTGAAAAAAAAAAGCAGGGTCATGTGGAACTCAGCCTTCTTTTCTAGAGGCTTTGGGATAGAAAATGTTGAGGGAAGGGGAAATTACTTTCACTACCTAAGCTTTAGAGATAGGCAGGATTTGAGTCATGCCAATGTTCTCAGTATTGTGATGTATGAATTTAGGCCCCTCTGTATCTAGGTTATAGCCCTTTTTTTCACCCTATTTTGAGATACACAGCTCATATATGGAACCTGTATGCTCTGCTGCAGCATTGGGTGGCTAAAGCTTAGGGGCTGGGGCGTTACAGTACTGACATCTCTCTGGACACCTGGGATTTTCAGGACATAATATGAAAGAATAGAAAAGAATGCCAAAGGAGAAAAGAGAGCAGTTCTCTTTTCTCCTTTTTTTTTCCCCTTTCTTTGTTTCTTTTCTTTTTTTACTTCTTTTTTTTTTTTTTTGGATGGGCATGGATGCATAAGACACCTGTTTGGTTAATTTTTTTTGCCCTTGTGGCTAGTTGTTCCCTCAAATTTTGGCTGCTGAGTTGCTCCAGTGCTTCTTGGCAGCTAATATGGATTGAAACACCTGGCTGCTTTCTCCCTTTGAAAGTGAGCATGTGCTGCGTCAGCATTTCTGCACCCTGATCAGTTATGCTCAGACTGAAAGGAGAATGAAAACTGAAGGTGGGAACACCTCCAGTTCACGTTATTAGTTCCCAATGCATTTGGGGAGGTGTCAGCAGGAAGAGAGAGGGGAATATAGAAAAAGTAAAAAAGTCCATAAAAATAAGAGAAGATGTGGTCTCATCCATGAAATAAAGGAATGGTTTTCTCATAGCAGCAAAATCTTTAGGACTCCAGCCCTTGGGAGACCAAGGAACTGGAGAAGGGGTATGTACAGCTGCCAGTGTTGGCAGGAATGTGTGTCCTGGCCATTTGCCTGTGTTTCCTAGATGTCTGGAAATCTGCTGGATTTCTGCTAATTGTGACGATCTGCCAGCAGAAGTGGTGATGTTAGCAGAAATAGAAAGGAGTTGATAATTGCTGGAGAAAAGGACAGTGCCCAAAGGAGTGGAACAGTTTGGAACCCAAAAGGAGAAGGAAATGCTGTACACAATATGAGAAAGGCTAAGATGTCTTTTTCCTGATATTGCCAAGTATCCACCCTCTCTCTAGAATTTCTCTCCTGTGCAAAGTTAAGGTCAAACAACCTCCTTGAGCAGGTGTAAATACATGCAATGCCAGTGCAGGACAACAAATCAAACATGTAGAGCCCACTGCACATGTAGGAGAAATTACTGACTGCCATTTTTCAGTAGCAAAATGTTTCTTTTTCATGTGTTCCTTTAGGTGCCCTTCCTGTAAAAAGATTTTTTTTTTCACTTTTAGAAGAACAAAGTTTCACTCTAACATTTTTTTTTTAAATCTGAGACTGCCCAGAAATCTAGTTTTGTTAAAAACAGTATGGTTGGTAATGCATTTTTTTCATTTCACCTTGGTCTCTTTTGTGCTTGTCAACAACGAAAATCAGTAAAGTTCCCAGTGTTTTTCTGTTGGTCTGGCTTATGAATGTCAGATTTCAGCTACTGCTGCATTTCTGATACAAAAAATAGACTTTACATTATTTTCAGAGAAGGACCATGGAAACAGTAAAGTTCAAAATTAAATGCATCATTGAAATTTGTTATGTGTGCAACCTATTATATATTTTAATAAACTAGAAAATGTTTTGCAGATGGAAATATATCCAGGTACCCGCACATTAAAATTTAATGAAATAATTATTGAAAAAGCTTTCCTGAAGTACTTTTGTTCAAATACTTCAGCAAGTGGCTGATGGCAACACCCAGTAGACTACAGCCTGAAAAGTCTTGCAGGACTTAATTATGCTGCATTGTGAGGAAAACTGAAACTTGATATAAATTTTTGTTTGATTTTTTTGTGCAGTATGTCATGGGTTACCCTTCAATCCTGTTTCCAACTTACTCTGAGTAACTTGCTTTGATTATATAATGTCTGAATATGTTTTTAGAAATATTGAATTAATCTGCTTTTTTATTCAGAAAAAATAATTTTGCAAAAGGTTACATTATTTTTCAAAACAAATGTTTGTTTTCATATTTCAATAAAAGCATGTAGTTGGGTAAGTGGCCCCAGTAGGACAAGGCTGAAAAACCTTAATTGAAAATTATTCCACATGAACCAGAGCCATAAGACTTAGTCAAAAGATGGCTTACATTTCCCAGTTGTGGGTCAAAGTATAAAGCTGTGCAGTCCTTCCTAACCGTGAGCACAAGATTTAATCTAGGGTTCTGATATGTTTCTGAAAACTGCAAATTTATTCTCCTGTTATAATTCATGCATGTTTGCACCTACTGATTTTTATTTTTTTTCAGTTTCAGTCTTCACACAAAAAAAAATAATCAAGAATGCATTTGTATTCCACTGAATCTATTAGACTTTGGCACTGCTTTGGATGACTGTAAAGAGAAGCCTCCGAGTGGGAACATTTTATGCCTATTTAGGAGCCAGTTTCACATTGTTAGAACAGCGATCATTAAGGCACCTAAGAGAAGCAGCACACAATACTCCTAAACTTGGCATGAAATAACAAGACAGTCCAACATTTAAATCCTAGCATGTCCCTTACAGACATTTACTCTTGTAATCTTTGATTCCAGTTCTATAAAAATAAGGTAAGTAATCCCTATGGTGATGCAGACAAATGTAAGTATCAAAACAAAATTATCGGTATAAAACAGAGAACAGTAAGGGGAGAATGACTAAAGACTGGGAAATCTAGGTAAATGTTGATTTAGAAACTGGAATTGCCTCAAGCTGAGACTGAAAATCTGTAACATCTGTATTCAGAACACAACTGAAATGAGCGTAGAAAAATACACTTTTGAATGCTTCAAGAATGCATTTTTATAAAACTGTAATTTAAAAAATATGTTAATTATATAAGCTTTCATGTAATAATTAACGTAATTGATCCATATATGGTGAGACTTGTTCCAGCTTGTCTAAGTACCTCATGCTGAGAGTAACTAATAATGAAAGATTATGAAGAAACAGTAAGACACGTGATTTCTACCAAAGCAACTTGTACCCTTGTACTCTTTTGCTTTGCAATAATCAGAAATCTCTATCACCTACTTTACAGGGAATCTGGATATAAACCTGATTATCCCTTAAGATTCATGGCCCCTAGCCAGTAGAAATGTATGTTTGCTGGGAGATTTTCAGAATGGAGCAAAAGACTTCCAGTTTGCACATGCTTATATCTAAAAGTTATTGTCTGATTTGTTATATTTTCCTCTGTCTTTATTGATTTCTGTATTAAGTCTTCTCATAAAGGTCTGTTTGAAAGGTATTTGCTTTTCCTTACCACCAGAAAATGATTAGTCTGCTATTGGCTGTGCAAACTAGTTGCTACCTCTGATGTATGGAGAATTATACACAGCCAGCACTTCGGAAATATATCTAGAAAAAAAAAGTCTCTCTTCATTTGATGAAACGTTAAGTAACTGGAATTGCTTGTTGTTTCTCACAATTGTCATGAAACCTATAATCTGCCAGGCAGATTTACTGTCTGAGGAAGGGTGAGAGGTTCTTTTGCTGTGTCCCCTATTACTGATTACCTGAGCCTATGTGTTCACCTCACCTGACCTGGTGGTTTAGCGGTCTCCCAGTGCCACCAATACTTTACTTCTCCACAGCAGTGATTGTGTCAGGTAGGCTTTCTAACTACAGAGAGAGCAGCTGTTTGCACCATGGCCTCCTCCAGTCTCTGTGAAACACCTTTTCCTTTCGATGAATGGAACATGAGGCAGAAGATTAGATGAAAAAGCAGCCTTTAGTATGAGAGGCATTCTGATGACTTAATCATAAACTCAAACTTAAAATCCTCCAGGGTTTTTTCTTGTTGTTGTTCCCACTACTACTACTGTCAGATTGTTTCAGAAGCAAACCTCTTTCCTCTGAGATTTAGAACCTTTCTTTTAAATTGCATATGGTCATTCTGTTCCCAGCTTTCCACACTGTTGTTTAATTTACATGGTGATTACACTCTAATGTGCATGACATACTTTGTCTCTTCATATTTGGCTAAGCTAAACAAGCCCATTATTCTGTCTTCCCTCAGAGGGCTTTTTGGTCCCTCGATCATCTTAATAACTGTACTTTATGTCTGTTCCAGTTTGGATTTCTCTTTCTGGTTGACCAGAATTTACACAGTTTTCACTGAGGCAGCTGATATCCCTCAGCTGACACAAAGGGGTAGCCGTGGGATCACAGAACAGATGTCAGAAAGGAATGACAAAAAAAAAGACGGAGACTCCAGACTCCCATCAGATACTACTCCTGTATAAACTCTGACAGTGCTAGAGGGAAAAAAATTGACAACTGTCTGCAAGACTTCACCTCTGTGCATCTGAATGGTTTGTCCATTCCCTCTTCTCACCTTCTTTTAGGCCATTTGGATGTGCAAAGAAGAAAAATGGCAATACAGGTTCTGTTCAATGTATTTCATGCAGTTCAAGGAGCTGATGTGGAAAAATTCTTCTGGAACACCACCTGTTTCAAGTTCAGCCTTGTAGAAAAATAATGCTACAGACAAAAGCCTCAATTTTGCACTTTTTCATGGAGTTGTGACACTGACCGTTCATAGGCTTTGAAACAAAATCAGATCATGACTCTAGCCTTTCTATAGCTTTGAGCAGGACTCTGAGGAAGAGCAACAACATTTTTCTTTACTTTCTCTTCTCAAATTATAGATTTTAGCACAGTTCATTCCTTTCCTCCTGAAACAGATTATATCTGCTTCTTTCATTTAATGTTACTATACTATTCACCAGGGTTTATATGGCAATAATCTAACCAAAAGGAGTTCCAGATGTTTTTCTCTAAACAGCCAACTTCATCACATATGTATATTCAGCAAAGAGCAATAGGAGACTCCTCAGCCTAAAATGCTCATGTAATTTAAATGCAAAATTCGTATTTAAGTCACGAAGAACTTCAGACATCATCAAGAAATTACTACGACACTGTTTGAATGAACCCTGCTGGGAAGTAGCCAACACAAGGATTTAGAGGTTTGAGCATCTTTTCCATTGAAATTACCACATTATGTCAGCCACCACACAAAAATACTCCTCAAAAGAGGAAGTTAGTTAGCAATTCTAAGGAAGGGGCACCATGATCCAGTCCTTTGTTAAGTTCCTATGTAAAACCAGTTTGTAAAGCCCTGTAAAATTGCCTCATGGTTTGCTTTGACATCGTTGCTGTTGTTGTTGGGATTTTTTTTATTTCTTTGGCACAAGCACATTAACTTAAAACCAAAGCAGGAATATTGCCAGCAAATCTTTTAAGGTGAAATGAACTTGGAACTTAAATCTAAAACTATTACAAATGTTGGGTTTAATGCAAATTATACACATTAGTTTGAAGTCTTATGAACGCCTAAATGTTTTACATAACCATTTTGTTTCACCTGTGCTGTTTAATTACCTGTTTCTTATCAATAGCTTGCTCAGGATGTACGTTTAGCTGTCTGACAGGCATGGTCTTTGATCCACAAACCCTTTAAAACAAGGATGTGCCCAAGGGAACCAGACATCTGACTCTGTATGGCAACAAATCTGAAAGAATTCAAATGTTTCTATACTGGATTGCAAAATACACCTTTCACTTTCATTCTTATTCTGGTAGTGCTTAGAAACCTCAAGTATTGTGCTGGCTATTAAGCACATAAACGTAACATTAAAAGTACTAATTCAGCATGATAAGAAAGAAGCCAAAACATGGAAGACAAAGTAATGTGATGAATAAATAGTGACCAAACCTTACCTGATGTGTGTGGGTACATGGAGTTCCACTGAGAAGAGCAGAAATTGCAAGGACACGTAGCAGTCTGCAGTTCTACCTTCAGAATTGGTACAGCGCAGAGCTATAACTAGTAAAGTTCTACCAGATGTGCCACAATTGGAAAGATGAGACTTCCCCAAAGAAAGGAGTTTAACATCATCTCAGATCTGTGCCTTAAAGTCCCAAACAGGTCCAAGGACTATAAACACAATCAGTCTTAACTACAGCTACAATTAAAAAGTATTTTTTTCTTTACAAAGAGATACATAACAAAACTGTACCTCTAGTTCAGAAGTGGGTTTACCTCTTGGGTAAGAGTGAAGTATCTTATGAATGCATCGTGAATCACAACTAATTATGCATGCAGTAGGGAGCAACACAAAGGCCATCCTAAGGAAAGGAAGAGACTAATTGAGGAGGTGAAGGAGGAAGTGGTATGTGGTAAGAAAGCAGTGGAAGGAAACCAATTTGCGGATTTAGTTGCCATCAGCAAGCTACTGTTTTCATTTGTGGGAGGCAGCTGTGGAGGGAGCATAGGAACCCAGCCAGATGAATCTGAATCATTCCTTTTGCTCCTCCTAGTTTCAGCTACCTTGGGAGACCACCTCTCACTCCTAAGTGCTGGCTTCGTGTGTGCTGGCTTCTGTCTCCTACCCCATGTGGCTAGGGGAAAATGTGAAATGGGAATTTATTTTATTACACATCTTTCCGCCTCTTTGAAGAGGAATCTTTTTCTCTTCTCCCGGGAGTCAATTTACACTGGAAGAGATTACCACTTTCTACAGGTCATTTTAAATGTTTTAATATAGATTTTGAATAATTAAATAAAGATCTTTCAATTCAGAAGGCGTGGACCACAAGCAGAAAGGATTAATGCATGTTGTGAGATCTACATCTTAGAGGAAATACTGTCCTCTATAAGTTTGATATATTTTTCAATTAAAATCAAATTTTAAAAAGTTTCTTTTAAAAGTTTCTGTAGTCTTGAATATATTATGTAAAGGTAATTTTGTAATTGTTAGAGGAGTGCTCACGAAAGATTAGTATTTTCAAACCAACATGGATAAAATTTCATGATGTAGAAGCAATTTACACTTTTTAATAAGTACATTGCTCTTTTTGAAAGAGATTGTTGCATTCACTGACAGCCAATTTTCTAGTGATGAATTGTCTAAAAACTCTTCTCTCCCATATTTGTAGTAAGTGGGGGTTTTATGGTTTTTATGTTTTTCTTTACAGATCAAAGCATTCTTTTAATTATGTTTCACACCAGTGTTACAGATAAACATATGACTGCAAGAAACATTGTTAGAACCGTAAGTTTGTGTTTTGTCACTTAGATTGATTTCTCTGTGCTTTGCAAATTCTGTTATTTGTTCATCCAGGGTCTGAACCAATGACTAGGGAAATCAGTGAGAAAATATCCCTGCCAATTTCATAGATTTGTGGACAAAACTTCATGCCAAATCCTTTATCCTGTGTATAAATATGTCTTTTAAAAAAGAAGAATTTTCAAATAGTTTCTGTCCCCCTCTTCCCTTAAAGTAACTATAAAAGTCTTGTTGACAGGGAAGTGTTTTCTTTCAGAAAGATGATCTTAATTTGGTTAGTGGACCTCATCTCACACTATATTTTGTGCACATTAACTCCCATGTCAGTAAAATCCTGTAAATGAAGTAACTGCAACATAATACAGAAGAAGTAACAACTATGTATGATGTTGGCTTATGTCCTGAATTTTAATTTTTTTTCTGTCTTTCTCTTAGTGGCATATTGATTACAAGTGCGTAAAAGCCTTCACAATTCTTGGCTTTTGAAAGGACCAAACATCCTTTTCTGAGCCTTTGCACACTTGCTCTAGTGTAAAAGAGTGAGGTGCACATCCTTTCTACAGCTCTCCTTGAAATACTTAGATTAACTGTGTACCCATTGGTGGGACAGTTGTCTGTACCTGAGGAGTCCTCAGGTAACTGACCCCTTCCAGCACGCACATTTCTGTACATCTGCACATCAGGTCTTTTCCTCCAGGCTTTTCTGGGCAAGGCAGGGAACCCCTTTGTTCTTCCTGCTCTGGCTGGTGTGCAGAAAGTAGTCTGTACACTGTTGGGCAAAGAAAAGAGAATGTGTGTGGGTAGCAATCCTGACTCCATTACTTGCTCCCTTGGAAAAACATTATTACTCTCTAGTAGTTTTGAACATTTTCAAACAATACGGCACTAGAAAGACAGAAAGAATAGCCTATAGTCGCAAAGGTGGAGCAGCAATTGCAGAGAAGACAATGACGGAGAATCTGGAGCCCCACAGCATCTGTGAAGTTCTCGGGCTCGTAGCACGAATGGAGTCATTTGGGTTTCATAAGAGTTCCGTCATTATCCCAAAAGGTTTCTTTTGGCTCTTGACAGTGTGACTTCAAACTGACCTGTGCAAAGCTGTGATTACACAGGAAATGAATAGTAGAGATTCTGGCTTCTTTTTTTTTTTTTTTTTTTTTTTTTTTAAATTTCTCCTCTTTAAGTGAAATAAGGGATGAATTAACAAAAAAACACCTGCGTTGAAAAAGGAGGCCATCTACCTCATTAGATTATGAAGAGCTACATTTAGTATAACATCCTAATGCTGAAAATTATAAGCAAGCAACTATTGAAAGATAATATTAGGATTGTATTAATAGACATTGTACCACAGTATTAAGCCCAGTTTTAAAAACAGCAGACTGTCTACATGCCTAAAATTTCACTAAGGGACACTATGTGAAAATTCAGCCAATTTCATATCACAATATGTAAACCTGTAATTATTGTAATATGTATGTATGTGTTACTATATCATACACGCTGATATACATCCAAAATATAAGACCTCAAATATCGGTTTCATCCAGATGCCTGTCAGCACCACATACGGCTGCCTCATCAAGTCACGTGAACTCCCTCATTACAGACAGCTTAAGTATCAGAATCTTTATGTGGGAGCTATTTGTAGGGTTTTTTGAAGTCTCTGTTCCACAAAGAAATCTGTCCAGAGCTAATTCCATACCAGAGTCAAAGCACCTGGTAACTTCTGGGGTATTACAACATTCTCCTGCACTGTGCAGTTCAGATAGATTACAAATATACTGGTTTTGAAGATACTTATTTAGAATGTTGTTGTTTGTTTGGAGTGTTACAGCATTTGTTGGCCAAAAGATCAGTATATGGCTTTGAAAAAGGCTGATGTCAACAGGTCTCTTTTACAAAACCTTAAATAGATAGCATTTGCTGTATAAAAAGCTACACTAATAAACTACCACTGTTCCAAGCAAGGAGAAATAAGAAGTACTTCCAAAGATTTTACTATTCTGGTATCTGCATTTTTTTACTTGATCTTAATATTCTTGACTGTAGCACAGGAGAAAAGCCAAAGCTCCTCATAGTCGGTCTCTGCTGTCCTGTGTGCTGAACACCACTGTCCTGACTTACCCTGTTATACTATGCCTTAGATTGTTGTGTGTCAGCCTAAGCCAATGACTATTGGAGCCACTCTAAAAATAATAAAGATCTCAATCATAATGATTGGATCAACTTGCGAAAGGAAAATGCATAATTATTTTGCCAAGTGGAGATAAAAAAAAAAGATATTTATGATCACTGCTGCCACTTAATTGCTCAGGAGAGACATTGATTTGAAGAGCTCTCCATGGCTGTGCATCCTGCCATCAGTCAATGGAATACCTTAGTAGAATAATAATATATCCCATTAACAGTATATTTTGTGCTTTCAAGGAATGTAACACACCACATACATGCCAATTAGTTAATTCCCCAAACTATGCTCTGAAGCACTACGCCCTGGAAACTGTTATTCTCTTGCTTTAGGGTTAAATAAGCTGAACCAAAGCAAAGAACATCTTATACAAAGTCAGTGACCTAGCCATGAACTGAAGCTTGGAATCTAGATTTTTAATTATACCTTACTAACCAATACAAAATAATGTCAGTTATTGGGCTTGTTTACCATTATGTTTAATTAGTTATTTACCTTTTCAGAAATACAGAGAGAGAGTCGAGAAACTATGTGTAGATGACTTTCAAATACCTCTTTGAACATAAACCACCTTTTTTAATGTTTCAGTTATATTTGTTTCTACTGCTGCATAATGTTAATTGTCCTAAAGTGCACATTAGAGCTTTGCTTCAATCTGTAATGACTGGGAACTGTATCTGGCAGCATCTCGTATTCTATAAATATGTCCTGTAGGGCATGTTTTAGCTAAAAAAATTGACAATATAATTCAAAGTATATTTTGAACATTTGTGTTTAGTATGAATTGATGGGCAGTAGTGACTGAGGTTTATGACACATACCCTGTAATGTGAACAGTCACTTTGTCATACAGTTCTTAAACAGAAAGAAAGGATATGCACACAATGAAGACACTGGGTGCAAAGAGATTTACTGTTACATAGTCTCCAAAACAAAACAAAAGCAAGGACAGGAAAATAATTGAAAAAGAGAAAATAATTATTATTGAAGTTACTGGCACCTTTAGTAAAGATATTTTTCAAGTAAGAGACTTTTATCTTTCATCATTGGAGACTCATTCATGTTTACTCCAAACTTGTCTTATTCTCTAGGCCTGGTCCAAAGCCTACACTGGTTAGTGAGTGTGTGAAAGGCTGGGAATTGGAGTAAGATGTGGAAATTTGAGGAAATGACAATTTCCTGCTTATGCATTCCAGCTAATATGAAGTCCAATGAATATCACACAGAGAATCTGATATAGAGAGGAAGAAACTGGGGAAGCTATATATAATAACCTCAGTTTTGTAAAATGCAGGCATCTTACCTGAGCACGCCATGTGGAATTCTTCTGTGTTGATTGGGATGTGATGAGTTTTTCCACAGAGCATTTTCTCCCAAAGACAGGGAGAACAAATCACAACCTGAATATACTTTTTCCATTTAATACAGAGGGACAGTAAATGACCTAGCTATCAAAACACATTTGATGTCTAGACTTCCAAATGGAGGAGATGAGTTTGATTTAGTCTTAGCATTGACTTTAATGACTCATAGATTCCAAAAGACAATGATGGTAAGAAAAGAACTTTTCTGGTTATGATCCTAAGAGCCAGAACTGCGTATGGCCAAAGTGTTTGTATTGAAGTAAAATAACATATACTTAGATAGTTATATGTTTCTCTAAAAAAATGTATGTTTATTCTATTACACTTAGAAAGCTGGGAAAAGCATACTTTTACCATAGTTCAATGACTGGCTGAATATGTGCCTGTTACAGAGATATTTAGAAATTTCTTCATTCTCAGGAAGGGGATTGTTACAGGCCATAGAAATAGGTCTTGAAAATCAAAAGCTGTTTTCATGAGCAGCCAAAACAACCTAATGACACTGCCACAAAGAGGGAAGATTTTTCATCTTTTCCTTTCACAAGCCCTGCCTTCTTGCACCCCAACAAGTCACATTCATTCTGTCCAGTCAGCTGCCAGAAATCATCTTTGATGAGTATTAGAAGCGTCGGTGACCTTATTCATCTCTGGACCCTCCCCTTCCCTTCTTCCTTTTTGCAATGGATTAGCTCTTAGGGTAGTCTGTCAAGGACAAAGCTCATAAAATAAGAGTGGAACAGAGAGGAGAAAAGGGAGGAGAAAAGGGAGGAGAAAAGGGAGGAGAAGGAGTAAAATCTCCTGGTTTAGGTAGTGGCAAGCTGTTAAATCAGCTTGCTGTCTAAATACTGCTACTGGGAATTGTGGACTTATACCAGCAGATGAAACAGCTGGGAAAGTGGGAGGATGAGAGGAATATGCTTACAGAGTATTAGTGAGAATTCCAACTTGAAAAATCAATTCTCTACATGAGGAGTCACAGGCTGGTTTTTATTTTAAACACTGTGCAAAAAATCTGTCGTACTGAGTTGGGGAAAGCCCACGCGTAACTAGTAAAATGAATAAAGTTAACAGAAGTGCTATTACTTCCAGGCTAATTTTTGAAAGACATTAGACATTTCTCTTCTCAGCATTATTGCACTATTTGACCAGGAGCAATAACGCCCAAACTGTTTTCATTCTCCAGCTGTACTTTAATAGAACTCTTGCAATCAGTAGAACACAGCCGTGGTGAACACTTATCTTCAAAGAGCTTTACAGACATTAAAAGCCTAATACTGCCACTTCTAATTGTGTTCTGTAATCACTTACACTGGAGGTCAGGATAGCAAAATCATAGCCCGAGTCCAATGCCATTACCCATGTTGAACAGCCTCATTCTCCACCTTCTGACTTAGTACACTACCCCTAGCAGCTGGGCACAAAGTGTAGTAGAAACATTCTGATGTACCTCATCACCATGTTCTTCTGTTGTAATGTTGAAGATGGTTTAAAGGTGTTTATCTCAAAAGAAACTACAAGAATTCAAAATATTTTGAATTGTTTTGGACTGCAACTAACAAATAAGGACAGGAGTTTTAGCTCCCTTTTCTGTAAGGTGAAAACGTATAAATCCAGTATGAAATGAAGACGAGAGAGATGCAACTTAAATCAGTTTAATACTACCTACAATTCAGGATACTGTGTATTTAAAAAAAAAAAAAAAAAAAAAAAAAAAAAGTGCAATAAAATTCCCATAACAATTCTCACTAAAGCTTATGACAGATTGCTGGATTTAAACTTCAGTACTGTACTAATAGCCCGTTTATAATGTTCAAAGTAAATGTAATCAGACATATTGCTCTTATCACCTTATGTTCAAAATTAGTAGATTTTATTCCCAGCAAACCCTGTGAGTCTTCTGTTTGAAATCAAGCTCACGTCATCTACTTGAAGGATTTTCTCAAATAGCAAGAGTTTGGGCAGACAGCAAGATAAGTGCATTATCTTCATGCAGCATATATTACCTTCTAATGACCCCAGAAAAGCATTTTTGGAACTCAGAGAGTTACTTGACTTTATTTTGTTAGAGGAGTTATTTATTTATTTATCTATTTAATGAGCATTACTATAGTGTGCTGCTGTGGATGGGATAAAGTTTGGTTTCTTATCTATGATTGTGTTTTTCTATGCTGAATTAGTAAGTGGTAGGGTAGTATCTGCTGTCTTATCACCAATATATTTATTTAATGTTATTGAAATTAAGGTCATTATCAAATGTGTTAAAAATTTCACACACGTGTATATAGTTGGCACGGAGAAAGGGATTTATCTGAAAGAGATGTGTAACTGAAAAAGAGCATAAAAGGAAGACAAATCATGGTCTAATGCTATTCCATACTTTTTGAATTTTGGAATGAGAAAAGAGAGACGACAAATTCAGCGCATCAGTTTTTCTACATTTATTGTCCGCTTTTAGGGAGAGAAAAAGAGGACTTCACTGTGGTAGTTTCATATATTTATCATAAAAACTACCATGGAATTTTTTTAGAAAAAAGACAACTGAAAGCTGCAATAAAAGCAGAACCATCAACTTGGTAGTGCAGAGACACAGGAAAGCTGTAATTTATTGTCTTGAGTGGTAGCTGGTCCTTTAATTATATTTTTTTGTTTCAGGAATGAAGAGGCTCTAGAAAGACTGCAAAGCTTATCGTATGTGGTTATCTCCGCTTCTAATCAATATTGACACTGAAAAATCCTGAGGCTCTCCTACTAAGTTAACTAAAACATAAGCAGTATCACAACAGTTACCAACTGCTGTGAGTAGAAAGAGGACTGGATACTTGAGAAAAACAAGACTGAGATTTCTAGCTCTCATCCTCAACTTTTTCTCAAACCCTTGGGTATTTGGATTTCATGGGAAGAAACATCAGATCTCATTATATGTAGTTTTTGAAATTCGAAATTTGAAATTACCCCCTAGATTCCCTTTTCATCAGTACTAAGAAATGTCATATTGCTTCACTTAGCAGCTTTAGGGGGCTTCTGTACTTAAAGCTGAGGCATGTTATGCTGAACTGCAGAAGAAGTACCTTTACTGAGTAAGTGTAAGTACCCTTTTGTTTTGTAGTTACAGCAGGAACCTACCTTTCTTTGTGGGAATGAGTATTTATTTTATTAATGCCCACTTGTAGCAGCTTTAGTACATGCTAGTTATACACCTTAAAGCCTGTGAAAAGTTGTGTGCACAGTGGGAAAGTTATCTGGACCAGTTTTACAGTACAGGCCTCTTGTTGGCTTTGCTGATGTAGATATTGAAGATGTTTTGGTACCCCATCTTTCCTAGAAAACCTCAAGGCCCTACTTTTTTGAGACTCAACACCTTCATTATTCTAGAGCTATGGCAAAAAGAAAGTATTTTCCCCAGAATGATTCTGTTTTTCCGGTGGTGGCCCCCCGTACATTTCACTGGGTGTGACATTGCTATGGACATAATAGTGCTGCCTTTCTCCAGACACCGTTCTCTCTATTGATTTCTTGTGAGACAGGTGCAACTCCTCCTTAATCAGTTGAATAGCATACAGTTGGTGCTCTGATTGAGTCCACTGCATCTAGAATTAAATTGCTAGCCTGGCACATACTCAGTGTTCAAAGAATAAAATTCTCACCTTCTCAACATTTGCCAATAGAGAAATGGGTCATATATAGGCATCTAGTGAAGAGGGAGACAGTTCTAAACCACATCCAAACAACATATTTACACAAATACACACACGGTATTAAATGCATAATAATACACATGGAACCAGTCCAAAGCAAAACTTACATCTTTTAAGCTAGATCTGTGTTTCAGACAAGCTGATAAATCAGTACTTTTGATAGAAAGGGAAAGGGTTAAAATTGGAGCGTTTCCTAGGATATTTGAGAAAAATTTACTGCATCATTTAGTATGAACCAGATACATTACCTAGATGCATTAGTAGAAAATGGAGGGTATATATTTGTAACCAGAGAGAGAGACAGAAATAATCCTCTGCCCAATATGAAAGCTCTCTTCAAACCTTTCTGAGGAGATATCTCACTTCCATACATCCAATTTATTAAATATCCATGGGATCACAGCACATGATAGGCAGTGTGAGAATGAAATTAATGAGGTGGGTTGACAGGTTTCTAACAGGAAGATGTGATAGAGAGGAAACCATGGAAGCAAAGATTAAAGCATTAGAGAAACTACATAAATCTCTATTAAAGAAATCTCTATGTCTAGCTTATACCGCTAGCCACAAAATTTTAAAAAAGCAGGTTGCATGGGGAAAAAAATTATGACATATCCTGAGAAATGATAGTATATAATGGCCAACTTTTAGAACATTTTCCAAGATTTAGATTAGCAAGTGTGACACACCCTAGTGCTAGAACCTTACATAATTTTGTTAAGGCTTTCATACACAGCTGTGCATGCCAACAATGTAGTCTGCTTTGATCTGGTTAGTCATACAACAGCAAGTTAGCAGAAGACAGTTACTTTATAACAAGAAGAACAGGTACTGAAATTACTGGTGTCTTTGAAAGACAGAAAAAATATGTAATGTGCTACCTAGCATGATCATACAAGTCATTATCTCTGACTATACAACATTATCTCTGACTGTACAATGTTATCTCTAACTATGCAACTTAAATGTTGAAGTCTTCCTTCTAATGGTCAAAGAGAGCACTTTCACATATCTAAGTGTCTAAGATGAAGCTAGAGTTTGTTTGCCTATTTAGTGTTTGGATTGCTGGGATCTTTTGGGTTGTTTGGAACATGGAGGGAGGGGTCCATTGATGAAAGTTGTCACTGAGACAGGTAAGGAGTTTGGTGAATTTTGATTTAGACATAGACTGTGGGGACAAACAAAAAATACTAGTGATATCTGGCTGACTGTCCTAGGAAGCACACGAAGAGAAGAATAGATGAAGCCTGCTCTCATAGCGTTTCATTGTAGCATTTAATCTTAATAAATTGTGCCAGAGGACAGTACCTCCCAATAAACTACAGAACAGTGAGGATACGCTAATTAAGTGGAAGTGGATTTCTTGTTTGATCAGACTCTATCTGGTTGATCTGTGATGGCGATGACAGCAATGATAATCAAATCTCATCCACCCACCCATCTGGTATTTCTAATGTGTTTATTGTGCTGTTGTATCTACATCATCAGTCATGGATGTAAAATATGTAAAGACTGCAAACATAAATAAGGAATGACATATTAATTGAACAACATGCAAATTGCTGCATTTACAGTGCTGGGAAGTGAGTACTCTAGGGAACTTCTCATTACAGATCAGCTGATGATATGCTGCTATTAACACCCAGCTGCTTGCTTCTGCCACATAGAGATTCATGGTGATACCTATAGCCCACTTTGTGCCACACAAGGAATGTCTTAGTACTGCTCAAAGAATGAATTGAAAAAAATCTTTGCTGGGTGCTTAGACATGATTCTGTAAAATAGTCATATGGAGGGGGAGAAAATGGTGCACAGCAGTATTTCATACACATTAAATTTTTTATTCTCTTGAAACTTGCTTACACAGAGAATCCTCTTCTGCAAAGCTGGCCGGTGTGTCACTACCCTCTCTCACTTTCCTCTTTGTTCCTGCCTGCTTTGGGGTGTCTGCATACTCATTCAGTCTTTCTTTTCAAATAATTAATCTTACAAATAAGCATTTCACTGTCCCTCAGGCATAAACTAAGTTCTAATTTCTGCTTTTCTGTCACTACCATGTCTTATTTGGCTTCATGCACTTATCTCCCTGCTCCAGTCTTATCAGGCAATCCTTTTGTGACAAGAATTCAGAGACGCTCTATAGCATTGTCACTGTTGTCAGTCTCTACATAATGCCATCAACAGTATAAACTCAGCTGTCTGCTGGACTGTAGATTTTGATTCTTTTCTCAGGTGTTTAGTTACTTAATATACACTTTCATTTCTTCAGCTTCCTAACTGAAAGTGATTGTTTTACATCTTACTTCAACTTACAGCTTTAGTTTAAGTATATTGCATTCCCCGTCAAGTGCTCTGACCTGATAGGAAGTTTTATTTCATATTTCTATTTAAAACTTAAACCAGCAGATTAAAACTGGAATCTGAGGCGTGAAAATCACAATTGCTTTCATTTCTTTTTTTTTTCCCTTTTTACAACTCAAGTATCTCAATAGCATGTAAAAACATTTGTAAGTTTAAAAGACAGAATGGCATTTAGATGAAGGTTATGTTCAAGTCAAACAAAAAGGTAACTTTTGATTTGTATAAGCAAGTCTTCTAAGTGTTGCAATAAGAACTCGATAAAAAGGGATATAGAATCGTGTTTTCTGTAAAATAAGTTAAGGAACTCATCTCAGTGCTCTTTACCAATTTAGTGTACATAATGCTCAAACCGTGATATACTCACAGCTTCCCTAAAAATAATAGATTACTGTAGCAGCTGTGGTGAACTTAATGGATTGGATATCTGAATGAATCCAATACGTGTATAGTTTTAGTGATTATTCTGAACCAGAATTCTTATAGAAAAATGAGTGGTTTAGTGCAAAAAAATACTCAACATACAAAACATTATCTTTAATTAGATTAAAGATAAAAAAAAGCATTTTTTATGGAATGGAAATTAAGAGAAGTCCTGAAACAGGCATTCATTGAACATTTTTAAAAACATATCAATAGCAAATTTTATCCGCTCTGCAAATCTGTAAAAACAGAGCATTCACTTTGGAAATTGGGTGGTTTTCAGGGAAAATTATTGTACCACAGGGAATTTGTACGAAATACTAATTCAATTAAGTATCCAAACCCCTCTGAGCCATTCAACTACTCAGTCAAAATGAGCATATTCCAAGAGCAGAAGTATTGTTTTTATAATAATGCATGAAAACTGATTTCTTACATGAATGCACTTTTTGACTTGGAGATTGATCTAATAACTATATGATGATAAAGGCTAGTCCCTGACTCAGGAATTCCAGGAAGTGTTTTGCTGGCTTTACTGTGCTATAAACACTGTTTGTTGTGCTCTGAGTAAAGTTATTAAGGTATTACAAGGGCAGAGCTACTTCTCTGAGTTAGGGTGCTTTGGTTTTAAGCATCCCAAGAAAGAGGAATTCAGGCAAAAATACCAGGAGGCCTGCGTGGTTGAACAAGGAGCTCTTGGACAAGCTCAGATACAAAAAGGAAGCCTACAGAGGGTGGAGGCAAGGACAGGTAGCCTGAGAGAAATACAAGGAAATTGTTTGAGTAGTCAGGGATCAGGTTAGGAAAGCTAAAGCACTGACAGAGTTAAATCTGGCCAGGGACATCAGAGGTAACAGGAAAAGCTTCTACAGGGTCATCAGTGTTAGAAAAACTTAGAAAAAGTAAAGAAAAGTGGGTCCTCTCCAAAAGGAAATGGGAGACCTGGTTATCCAGAGTATGGAGATGGCTGAGGTATTCAATGACTTTTCTGCCTCAGTCTTCACTGGCAAGGGCTCTAGCAACACCGCCCAAGTCACAGGAAGCAAAGGCAGTGATTTGGAGAATGAAGAACAGCCCAGTGTAGGAGAAGATCAGGTTTGAGACCATTTAAGGAGACTGAGGGTGTACAAATCCATGGGACCTAATGAGATATACCCATGGGTCCTGAGGAAACTGATGGATGAAATTGCTAAGCCACTACCCATCATATTTGAGAAACTGTGGCAGCCCTATGAACTTCCCACTAACTGAAAAAGCGGAAACGTAACCCTCATTTTTTAAAAGAGGAAAAAAGGAAGACACTAAGAGCAAATCATGCCTGACAAATCTGGTGACCTTCTACGATGGCATTACAGTGTTGGTGAGTAAGGGAAGAGCAACTGACATCCTCTATTTGGACTTGTGCAAAGCATTTGACACCATTGCACATGACATCCTACTCTCTAAATAGGAGACACATAGACTTTAAGCCATGGATCACTCAGTGGATAAGGAATTGGTTGCGCTCAGAGTGCAGCCAATGGCTCGATGTCCAAATGGAGACCTTCAGCAAGTTTGCCGATGACACCAAGCAGTGTGATGTGGTCAACACACTGGAGGGAAGGGATACCACCCAGAGGTACCTGGACAGGCTTGAGTGGTGGGCCCTTGAGAACCTCACGAAGTTCAACCAGACGAAGTGTAAAGTCCTGCACCTGGGTCACAGCAATCCCAAGCACAAACACAGTGCTGAGGTAAAGGACTTGGGGGTGCTGGTGCTGGTTGATGAGAAGCACAACGTGAGCCTGCAATGTGCCCTCTTAGCCACAAACAGAACACATACTGGGCTGCATCAAAAGTGTGGCCAGCAGGTTGAGGGAGATGATTCTGCCTCTTTACTCTTCTCTTCTGAGACACTACATAGAGTACTGTGTACAATTCTAGAGACCTCAGCATAGGAAAGTCATGGATCTGTTGAAGCAAATGCTGTGGAAGGTCATGAAAATGATCAAGGGCCAGAACATCTCTTCTACAAAGACAGCCTGAGAGAGTTGTTCAGCCTGGAGAAGAGAAACTCTGGAGAAACCTTCTAGCAGCCTTCCAATACCTAAAGGTTTATACAGAAAAGATGAAGAACTCTTTGTCAGGGAGTGGAGCAATAGGGCAAGGGGTAATGGTTTTAAACTGGAAGGAGATAGATTTATACTAGATATTAAGAAGGAAGTCTTTACTGTTAGAGTGGTGA
This sequence comes from Thinocorus orbignyianus, assembly GCA_013400375.1. Lineage (NCBI taxonomy): Eukaryota > Metazoa > Chordata > Aves > Ciconiiformes > Thinocoridae > Thinocorus > Thinocorus orbignyianus. The sequence continues at coordinate 409,152 of VXBW01002226.1, forward strand.
GGCACTGGAATATGTTACCCAGAGAAGTTGTGGATGCCCCATCGCTGGAAGTGTTCAAGGCCAGGCTGGATGGGGCTTTGAGCAACTGCTCTAGTGGGAGGTGTCCCTGCCCATGGCAGAGGGGTTGGAACTCAACGATCTTTGAGGTCCTCTCCAACCCAAACCATCATATGATTCTGTGAATCTATGATTTACAAATACTTCAGATAAGAAAAAAAGAAATAGAGGACTTAGAGATTACTTTTCCTTAGGATCTCCTTTTCCCCTTCAATAATTTTATTTTAAAACTGTATTTTATTTTAAAAGTGTACTGGGTAGCTTTTTGCTTTTAGTTGCTTTCCAAAGAATTCTTTACATATTTTAACAGTTCATTTACCCTAGATTGCGCAGCAACTGCCATTTTTCTTATTTGAAGGGGAAAAGGATTTTTAAGTTTTTTTTATTATTATTATTACATGTTTTAGTCTATTTTTTTATCTGTGCTGCATTTTTTTGTTGAACCTTTACAAATCTTTTTGCGACTGTATATCTTTGCCCTTGTCCTCCATCTTGAAATGTTTAAACAGTTTCTCTGTTGACATTTACACTGTGATTACTCTATTATAAAAGAACTGTCCGGAAGAATGAAATGTAAACTATTGAGGACTAAATAAAAAAGTTCTTTTTCTTTTTGGGAATCTCAACTTGCTCCAAGAATGAAAGAAAAAGAAAATGTTAAAAGACAGAGGAATCAATGTTAATTTCTTAAGAGAAAAACTTTGACATTAAATTATACACACATCTCTCTGAAAAATTAGCAATAAACTCACAGATTGTTAGCATTTACACTTCAACACAGTGTAGCAAGAAGAAAGTCTTGCAATTGAGTATATTTGTGCCACTGATCAGTCCGGTTGTAAAAAAAGAAAGAACTGAGGTTTAATTTCTGTCCTTCTTTGGGGTCATGGCTTGACGTTGTGCATTTACTAGCAAGCAAGCTCACATCTGTTTCTGGTACTGCACATGCACTGCACATTCACTGGGGAGTAACTTCTGAGAGCCTGACACAGGGGCTTTGTCTGGGGCTATCTTGGTGACTTCTCAGTGTGTAACTTCCACCATGGGCTTGCCAGGAGTGAACGCATTTTGATAGCACCAGTGCTGACCCTGTGTGTGCACTGCTATTCCATTCTGCATTGAGCAAGATAAACCATAAACGACATATAAAATGGTTTAAACCAGACTGAAGTCTTCTAGTTGGCCTCCCTTTTAGTGAAAGTTCATCCAGCTTCTCTTTGTCTTTTGGAACATTAAGCAAACCTGAATATAATTTTTCTTATTTTTTACGAAGTAGGATCTGAACATCCTGAAGTATTTTGTCTTCTGTCAAAATGTTTAGTGAGCTAGACTTTCTACAGCAAATTTTTAGAATCTTTTTTTTACCTGTGTTTCTCTAAAGAGATATGAAAACAAATGTAAAGAAAACCCAATATCTGGAAACATGGTGTTACCGATTCCTGACAGAAAGTAGTAATGCAGAAATTACAGGGCTTGTTTAACCGTACCTACTTCCTTCAACAACTTTCCTTCTTCATTGTTCATTCTGCCATTGCATCATAACTGCTACATTTTTTTTTATAATATTCTGCATCAATATTATTCAATGTAAGACTTTTTCCTGAGCAGTGTTCCACAGGTCTATGCAAGCTCTATACAGGGTTCATGCAGAAGTTTTTATTTTTGCCATGTTTTGACCCTTGCTTGAACTGTGTCGTGATATATCTTAAATAAATACAAAAAAGGATAGCGATATTAAATATAACTAGATAAATTTTACAGGCATTATCTAAACACCGAGCTAGTAAAAGTACTAACATCAGTGGTACAGAAATCTACTTTACATATTATTTTAGCTTATTTTTATTTTGTTTAGGCTATGTGTTCAAATTAATACTTTAAAATGGATAAAATTACTATAATACTTTTGGCAGCTCAAGTCACTTTCTGTATTTGCTTCTTATCTGTCTTAAATCCGTGGTCTTAGGCCTGGATTCATGTCGCATAAGCTTTGGTACTTAACCTTAGTGACTAAATTAAGAACATACTTTCTCTAGTGTCCTCACACACTCAACAAAAAAGGCTTACCATCTTCAGAAAACTATTGAGCCCACTTAAGATGCTAATTTTCTCAGAAGCTGTAATTGTGTCTCTATTGATCACAAAGGAAACCATGGCTTGCAGAGGAGGCCATACCCTAGGCCCTGCACTCAAATTCCTATGTTTAAACAGGAAGAGTGGAACGATAAAATCTAAAATAGTATGAAAACACTTATTGCTAAAACCCTGCATTTTAAGGGACTTTCAGTCTTTTACACTCATTTCTCAAATGCGGTGCATTTCCACACTGAACATTTCTGAGAATGAAAAGAGAGTTAACAACAGATTTAGTCCTAATGCAGATTTATTCAGTCTCAAAATCCTTATAGGAGGGAATACCCCTTGCTATGCCTTTCAACTATAGAAAATGGAAGCTACAAACAAATGAAAAGGCTAGTTTAAAGGAAATGTAAAGGGTAAATTGAATTGCCAAGATACGTGCACAGGAGACTGTTTAAATTAACAGTAATATTAGCTAACAGAAATCACCAAAGGACAAAGGCTCCAAAAGGGATAAATAAACAGTCAGAATTATTAAACGTCTCAGTAAAAGAGGTTAATAAAGGCAAAGACACCCTTTAACAAATAGAAGTTGTACTCAAACAAAGAAAACATGATAGAGCAGGTATTCTGGCAAGGTAATTATAAACAATGAGTCAACCACTTTAGTGTTGACATCTGGTATAGAGTGTCCCACCATCTAGAAGAAGAAAAAGAAATGCTTTTTTACTCCTTTCTGAGTAAAGAGTCGTGATTGGTGCAACCGCCTAGGATGAGATTTGAACTCAAATGTTTCTCCAGACTAGAGACTGACATCTATGGATGATTTTCTCTGCTGGCCTGTTATCAGGGTATTTGGAGATCAAGATAGTGATTTCTGACAACTTTCTGAGTGCCTTTTGCCCCTAATCTTCTCCAGGTCATCAATTCCATTTGTGACCCTGGGATCCAGAGTCACCCACATGAATTAAATCTTCCTTCTACTGGGGCAGTGAAAAGGAAAGAAGGGAAGAAGTGTGAGGTAGGGGAAGAACTGCAAGATCCTTTCATAGATGAAGTCTTTCTGGTGATGCAGCTGTGTGGGCAAGATTTTTGGGGTAGATCCCGTCTACTGCTCCTGAGAGAGACGTATCTACTGTACAGCTTCATCATCTTCTCTGTCTCCTGGTTGTAGCAACAGAAACAGTTGCTGGCTAAGCAAAAAAATTGATCTGGTGTTATGATACCTTACTGCTGTATATTTCTGTACAATCCCTGGAGTAAGTGCTCAACAGAGCTTTATTACTGCTTTCTTTCAGCTGCCAACCGAGATTTCAGATGTTCACATGCATATAATTATTTTTTCATCATATGTGTGTATGCTCTAATTCTTGCTAGAATAAACAGTTTGAAGTATTTCAATGACTAGAATGCTTGTGTGAGAATACTTGTTCAGATCGGTAGAAGATATTACAACTAGTCTTGTATTAAAAAGCCTTAAATCAAGAAAATCAAGGTAAAAGTGGATGCCATAACAATGTCTTCAAACAGAGTTCAGCTTGTAGATTATTGTTGCAATAGCTCTACAACTCTTGGAAGGTAATCTCCCAATGAATATAATTATGAACATCTTTATTAAAACCAGAATTTTGTACCTACCTGAAAGCACTTGTATCTCAAAAACGGAGATGGATAGAGGTAGATATATGCACTGTAACTATTTGATTTTATTTTTTTTCTTGCACTCAGATGTCTACTTTTATTTTTTATTTTTTTTTTTTTCTCAAAGCTGAAAGGATGTAAGATTCTTCTTTGATGTTCATGTTTCTATACTTAGGAATGTTAATTTCTCAGAAGTTTTCAGAAGCTACAGAAATTAATCTTTCTCAGGGTATCACTGTCTCCTTGGGCCTCTCTCTATGCCCATTCATTGAAACTATAAACATCCTTTTCGATCTAATGCGTCATTAGGTTTTCTTATCTCCTTTCCACTGAGGCTAAGCTTCATAGTATTTTTCTTTTCCTGAAATTGGGCTGAAAGGGGAGATCCAGCTAGTAAAAAAATTTAAGTCATTATGTGTACATGCACTTCCAGCCTAAAATTTACTTGGGATAACATGTGTGTTAGTGACAAGAATGGGAAGTATTTAGAAAATCAAGTTTGCCACATCTGTATGCTCCAAGGGTTCATAGTTTACAGTTTCTGGATCATATGGCTTCCTTTTCTCATTTAAGGTAGTCCTAGGAAAGGCAAGGCCTTCTCTGAAGAGTAAATGTCTTCCCAGGTCTGTGTGTGACTTATAACATAAAATGTCAGACTCTGTCTGGGTACTATTCATCCTACTCTTCCACATCCAGGCTTGATGACTGTTATCAACCCACTATCAGTTTCTTCCAGGATGACATTCTGCGTGGAAGAAACAGCATAACTTGTTGAAGTTAATTGCAGCATTATAGCTGAATTTAAACATCCTCAATTTGTATTGAAAGACATTTTCTGTTCTTCTGGTATTGTCAGGACTGCAAGAAAATGTCCAGGTCAATGACCAGGACCTGACCTGAGATTAAGCTAATTGAAATCAATATGAAAAACTACTAGGGTGATTAACAGGGAGTTGTATGACAAAGAGCTGAACTTCAGGGATGACTGAAGGGGAATACTGGGTGCTTTTTGAAGAGTAAAATCTTGTAAGACCAACTCAACCTAGATAATATTATCAGTGATATCATCTCACATTAAAGAGAGTAACAGAACAGAAATATAGAATTTTGGAACACATGTAAATAGGGACCAACAGGGAGAAGAAAGGAAGGGCAAAAAGCACTCAAGAAACTGTAAAAGAGAGAGTAAGATATCTAAATCATGTGACTGGTGCTCTTTGGGGCACTCGCTGGAGAGCCCCGCCCTTGATCCCTGAAACCTGTACCAGCGCAAAAACTCATCTTGTTGTTCTGATCATACCATATGACAAGAACTCAATTCTACGGTCAAGAATATAGGGGTGGTTGGATAATTGAACCCTGGACTGATAGACTGAGCACCCTTGTGTTACCAGCTTGTAGGCCTGATGGCATCAGCACCTATTCAGCACTTCCAATTACTAATTAAGTCAGATTTTTGATACTTTGTAGTATTTTGTTTGATTTGTTTGGTAGGTTTTTAATTTCTCATTCCTACTAGCCATTCCCAGTATCTTTTCTCCATCTTGTTCACATTAATTACTCATTAATTGCATGTTACCTGATACATAGATCATAAGCTTTCTGATATTTGCTTAATGTTTCTGATTCACTGACATTTATTTTCTGTAGAAAGAAATGAGATACTGCTATGCCTCTTTTTCAGTTTGTGAAAAAGAAAATGTAAATGGCAAATAAAGAAATTACATGAAAATTTATACTTTAAAATGTGCAGCTATACAGCAGTTGACAACAATCCATGTAAGTCCATGCTGAGACAACTAACCCTTTTTTAGAAAATGTTTCTAATAGTTTATGGAAAGGTAAAAAAAGTATACAAACCAAAGTTAAAATAGAAAATATAATTTTCATTCTATTTTTCTTTCCCTCAGGAGAAAGAGCTTTACTAGAATCTGTAATATAATATATCCAGTAAATTATAGAATAATTTTACATCTTAAATTAAATGTAACTGAAATATTTTTTGAGATTCTTTATCAACATTCAACATTACATGCTGTCAGAGAAAAGTCTAAGCAAAGTCAATAGCTGGACAGATTCTGAAAATATCTTAGTCACTGTAGCTCCCTTCAATTTCAAAGCATTATACTGAAATACTCTGGCTGAAGATCCAATACAGTTTTTTATCAGAAAAGTATCCCATGGTTTAAATGTGCTAGTACAGAGAAATGGCTTGAAAATTTCACATGTTTTCTTAACAGGGAAAAACGCGAACCCAACGTACAATTATATTTGGAGGGAATCTAAAAGCAACAGATAACTAGCAGATAATGAGATATTGAGGACAAACAACAGTGGTAAATATATACATGGATGGCATACATGAAAGACTGTAAAAGATATGTCTGTCCAATTCCCATTAGATTCGAGTAGGATTTTGTTATCACAGAACTCTATAGCTAGAATATAACTTGTCTATTGCATTGGTAACAGGTGTTCAAGTACACTGAAGAAAGTAACAGCTCTTTTAAGGTATGATTAGAGAAAATAGGTAGCCTCATCACTATTTCAGACACCCCAGATAGGATATCTGCAAAAACATGGTGTACTGTTTAGCTGTTTCATAAAGACTGCCTATATTAATGATGCCTAGTATAGGAGTGGCAGTTGCAGCTTTTGGTCAGACAAAGCTGTCTACAATGAGAAGCAAGATATCTGATAGTCTTTTCTAGGAAGGATTAGGACACTGGTTCTGCTACGAAATGTTTCTCTCTAGGCTGAATGAAAGGTGTTATTTATCTCCAAATTGGAGAGGCATGGATTTGATAGATACACTGTTAGGTAGATAAGCTCTCAGGGATCCATACTGAGACCAGGACAAGTTAGTATCTTCATCAACAACATAAACAGTTGGACTGAGTATACCCTTAGGAAATCTGAGGGTGATACCAAGCTGAGTGGTGCAGCTGACGTGTGCAGGACAGTATGCCATCCAGAGGGTCTTGGACAAGTTGGAGAGGTGGGCCCATGTGAACTTCAAGAGGTTCAACAAGGCCACATGCAGAGTCCAGCACATGGGTTGGAGCAACCCCTGGTATCAATACATCATCAATATCCCTTCCAACCCAAACACTACATGATTCTATGGTTCTGTGCAATATCAAGGGTGCAGTGTGGGTACAACTCACTGGTTAAAGCCCATGCCCCTCTCTTTATCTTCCCATGTTCCTATTTAGTCTCTTGATCTACAGTTATCTTGCAGAGTTGCCTCAGGAAGATAGAGCAGCTTCCTTGGGAATTCTGTAAGGTTTCCCTTATCCTGTTGTGGTTTAGCTCCAGCTAGCAACAAAGAACCATGCAACTGCTTGCTCAACACCCCCGCCCCCTTGCCCCTGCTGTGGAATGGGGAAAAGCATGGGAAGAAAAAGGTAAAACTCATGGGTTGAGATAAAAGCAGTTCAACAGATCAGCGAAGGAAAGAGGAAAACGACAACAATAGTACTGACAGAGGAATATACAAAGTATGATTAATGTACCACTGCTCACCAGCCAGACTCAGGAAATACCAACCTGTTCCAAGCAACAACTTCATGTCCCTTCTCCTGGCCAGCTCCAGCCTATAGACTGGGCATGGTACAGAATACCTCTGTCCAGTGCCAGATCCTTGGGAAAATTAACCCTGTCTTTGCTGGAACCAGGACATCTGTTTTTTTCAAGTGAGAATTTGAAGTCTATTATGAGACCCTATAGCAGCTTTATCTTTGCTGTCATTATTTACCAACTATATTAACTTGATGTGAGTATTGCTTCAGGGAAATTATAGACTACTGGGTAGTCAGGAGTGTCGTAAGAGGTTTGCAATTGTTCCATGGAACCAAATAAAATAAAAAAAAAATCTTCTTGGCTTCTTTTTGTAAAATGTTTTAAAATTGTCCATGAGAACTGTTTAACTTTGGCAATAATCTTCTTGGCTAAGGAGGTGTTTACTGTGATTGAAAACTGTTCCTGAAACATAAATGCTTACTAGCATCCAGAAGTATTGTCAGACAGTTCAAATTAACATTCTTCTGTTGACAGACAGTTGTTCCTCAGTGAGGAATCAACTTCTTCACATAGGAAAGAAAACTAAAAAATCTCAGTAACAAAGGCAAAGTTCATAGCTAAGAAAGAATTCATCTTAAGAATGTCTTAAGAACTAGTTTTTCTCCTGTATTACAAGAGCTGCCTTAAAACAGTTTCTCAGTATGCCATTGCTAGATTAGTTTAAAAATAATGAGACTCAAGGTTCAGAGTGGCTACTTTCGTTTATTACCATCTGTCACGTTTACTTCTGAGATGTTGCTTGCAAACTAGAAATTTATCATTTAAAGAAAGAACAGTTATGTATATCCATCATATGTTATACTTCACACTGAGACAATCAATTGTGCCTCTACATTGGTACCAGGTTAGAGGTATAGCAAATGATCATTTCTATCAGAACTATGAATTTTTACTCTTTTAAAGGAAGTCTCATAGAAAACAAACGTTGCACATGGGTGAACAGAAAACTAATATTAAGGTTCATCTTGAACAAATTAGGCATACAGACTTTCTCCGTAGTCAATAAGACAATGGCCAGTGGGACAGTCCCCCTGAGGAGGCAAACTGTCTTCTCTGCAGACAGGGAGTTAATGTGAGGGTGTCCCAGATGACATACTGTTTCTTTGTGTCCAAACATACATATGCAACTATACATCCACATTATATACAATACAAGAAACAGAATGTATAAAACACAGCATGCTGTATATTTTCATTAGTTTTGTACCATATGCATTATACAAACAGGTAAGTAAATTAATTAACAATTTCTTTTCTTCCTATCTCCCACTCTCATGTTTCTGCAGGTTGAACCTTTTTCACTACTTAGAGTAGATACCTAATTACATGACTCGGGTTATATAAGATAACTGCGCCCAGCTCTGGGGCCCCCAACATAAGAAGAACATGGACTTGTGGGAGTGAGTCCAGAGAAGAGCAATGAAGACAATCAAAGGGCTGGAGCACCTCTCCTGTCAAGACAGACTGAGTTTAGATTGTTCAGCCTGCAAAAGAGAAAGCTCCAGAGAGACCTTATAGCAGCCTTCGGATACCTAAAAGGGACCTTTTCTTTTTCGTTGGATAAAAGACTAACATACTCAGATGCCGAATACTGCTGCATGGTATCAGAGCAAGCAGCGTACAGGAAAGGTGATCATATGAAAGTTTATCCACAGTGTGCATTTTATCTACACATATTTAAAATGTATACATTTTACTGACAGCATAAAAGTTCTATTTTAACTCTTAGATAAATAAAATATACTATTCCCTTATCCAGCAGAAAGCTCTGTCCTATAGGCTGTGCATGACTTAAGGCAGGAAGGCTGCATTTTAGGCATGCAAGCAGTGTATATGTCATTGAGGCGAGGAAGCAAGAACACAGACCATAATGCTGCCAGGGGCTGTCAGATTCATTAGGTCCAGTTCTCCTATAATCACAAGCAATCAAGTTATATAGTCCCACTGATACATGTGTTAAGCTTCTTTTTATCTCCTGTATTGTACTAAAAGGAACCTGCATTATCAGTAAAAGGGAAATGTATAATATGTCACTGCAAATAGAAGAAGTTAATTTAAATACTCAGAGGACCTTACACAAAAAGTGAAAGGTAAGACAAATGGTCTGCTTGAGTATGTGAAGGAAAATAACAGGGTCTGATGCACAGTTTCATTCCTGGCAAGAATAGTAAGCATGTGCATTGAAGCAGTGAAACTACAAGACAACTTCTGCTTTTCACTCTGTTTCAGGAAAACATGTTCTCCCCTCTAACTATACTTGTGGCTTAGGGAATCTCATAGCTTTTTTCTTAAGGAATGTTTTATTGGTTATAATTGCCTTGTGCAATTACAAGAGCAGAAAGGAGGACTCAAAACACATTGTAGCTGACCCTTATGAATACACAGGATTAAAAATGCTAGAAGTCATTATATCTCTCCAGATGTTGTAGAATCTGGTGAAATTCAGTACCTTGAGGTGGATCTATCTGTGATTTCTTGAAATGATCACACCAAAACCATCAAATGGGTGTCTGGTCTCTAATGGTAAATTTCACCATACCAAAAGGTAGGACACAAAAAAGGTTTTAAAGTGGAAACTCAGGTTTGGTAAATAAGAGAAATTAAAAGAAGTGTCTCCCTTCTAATCCAGTGACCTCTTTCTGGCTGTTCTGCTTTTTCACACAGCAAATTTCAACAGCTTCTTGCGCTGTGACAATCTATACAGAATAGTAAGTTCACCAGATAATTCAGGCCAGAAAGGGCCTCAGGAGGTTTCAAGTCCAACTTCCTGCTCACAACAGAGTTAGTTAGCAAGTTACTCAGACATTTATACAGCCAGGTCTCGGCAATCTCCAAGGACAGAGACTGCATAACCTCTCTAGGCAGCCTGTTCCACTGCCTAACTGTTCTCATGGGGATATTGTTTCTTCTTGCATCCAACCTGAGCCTCTCTTGTCTCAAAATATGTCCCTCACCTCTCATTATGACTCCATGCACCCAATCTCTGTCTTCTTGATAGCCCCCCCATAGGTACTGAGTAGGCAGCTCAAAGCCATCTCTTTTCGAGGCTGAACAAGCTTAGTTCCCTCAGCACCTCCTCAAAGGTCAGGTGCTGCAGCCTCAACCAGCTTGGACGGCCTCTGCTGAACCTGCAACTTATCAATGCCTTGTATTGTGGACACAAAACTGGGCATAATATTCTAGATATATTGTATAAGTGAAGGGGGATTGTATAAGTAAAGGGGGATAATCATCTCCCAGAGTCTACTGGCTGTAATCTCCTGCATAAAGCCCAGGAGGATGTTGGCCTTCTCTGCTGCCGGGGCACACTGCTGGCTGACAGTTTACTCCCCACCAGGAATCTCGAGGTCATTTTCAGTACAGCTGCTCCTCAGTGAGTCAGTCCCCACCCTGTACTGCTGTAAGAGGTTAGTCCATATTGGAGGTGAGAGTTTTAATTTATCTTTGTTGATTTTCAAAATGGGTCTCTGTTGGATAGTTCCTCCAGCTGTGAATATCGGTCCTGCCCTCAAGCATATTAACCACACTATACAATCTGTTGTTATCTGCAGACCTGATGAGAATGCACCCTCTTACCTCCTCCAGACCATTGACAAAGACATTAAACAGGACAGGTCCCAGGATAGACTCCTGAAGTACACTGTTTGTCTCTGGGTAGACTAGGTTTCATTGACTGGTAACTTCTGAGCTCAAGCATCTATCCAGTTTTTCAGCCATCTACTTTTCCACCCACCTATACTGCAACATTCCAACGTGAATGAAAGAATATAAATAGATGATGTCAAAAGCATTGCTAAAATCAATAGAATCAAACATCCTCTGCCTTTCCCAATCCTCAGATTCAACCAAGGCCGTCAGGTTGGTCAGGCATGATTTCCCATTGTAAATTTTTGTTAATTTCTCCAAAGCAGCTATTGGTTAGAGACTGGGTGGGCAGCAGTCTGCTGGTGGGAGGGATTGAGTGATTGCCTTTATAACTCTTGTTTTCTTTCCCCCTCCTTGTACTTATTAAGCTGTCTTTATCTCAGCCCATGAGATTTTCTTGCTTTGCCCTTCCAATTCTCCCCCCATCCCACCAGGGGAGAATGAGAGAGTAACTCAGTGGGGGCTTAGCTACCAGCTAGGGTCAATTTGCTACACTCCATCCATCACACATGCACAAAAAGCATAAAAACATTATGTTGAATTGCTTACTTGTAATAGCCTGTACTGTCACCTTCATTCAGAATGGCAGAGCTTATGTTTTCCCAGAAAAGTTGAGGGTGCCCCATCCCTGGAAGTGTTCAAGACCAGGCTGGATGGGGCTCTGAGCAACCTGGTCTAGTGGGAGGTGTCCCTGCCCATGGTAGGGGGGTTGGAACTCAGTGATCTTTAAAGTTCCTTCCAACTCTAACCATTCTATGATTCTATGATATTTTATATGTCATCTAAATTTTACTGTTTCCTGGTAATCTGTGCTTAGCTACTTTGCTTTAGGGGTATTTTATAAAGTATGTATCTGAATAGAAGCTAATATAATTTTGGAGAGCAATCTTTCTCTGTGGTTTTGTGTTTAATACTTTTACTGTTGGATTTGTAATAATGAGTAAAATCTTTCAAGAGCTTCATGATTAGAAAGATTATTTCATAGTTTATATTACTAACTGAGAATACTTGCAAAGCAGTTGTGTATTGCTTCCTGCATCTCGTCTGTGTTAGTCCGGGCATGGCATCAAGTTCTTAAAGTGGATCAGGAGGGAAGAGGACCTTAACATACTGAAAACTGTTCCCAGGCACTGCTCTTATTAATTTCTGTTAAGGAACACAAAGCTCCTTCTGTGGTCTCATGCTTGTCAGTCTTTGGAACTTTTGTCCCATTTTTTGTCATATTAACATACCAAACAGTAAAATATTCCCTGAATGCAACCCATGTATATAAATACTGTCAGCACTGTTGACATTTAATTACTTTCAAAGTTTCGTGAAATGATGAATAAGTACACCAAATTCTTTCAGGAATCAGGATTAGCTGTTTCCAGGCCACTCCGCAGCTATTCAGGCTGTACAGAGCAACAGATTAATCCAGACAGTCAAGTGCACTAGGTGAGTTATACAGACCTGTTGGTCAGGCTCTGGAGAGGTGTTTAAGAGCAGGTGGCAGCATGGAGATATTGTTTGATCACAGAGTTGTTTTCTCTATCTAAATCAGTGTGGCAGAAGCTGGAACTCTCCTCCTTTTTGACTACATCTCTGATACAAAAAAAAAAAAAAAAAAAAAAAAAAAAAAAAAAAAAAAAAAAAAAAAAAAGTATGCCAATAATTTCAGATAGAAGATAATTCAAAGCAAATTTTATTCAGTAGGGCAATGAATTGGAGCAAGTTTGAAGCAGCCAAACTGCAGGTACTGCATATGGCAGACCCATCAGCAATTTCTGAGCCACCAGCACAGCTGCCTGAGGAACCTGCCAAGAGGCCAGATGTCACTTTTGGAAAGCTACATAACACAGCTTGAAGTGTGAATCCTTTGATGGTAAACCATTTTCACTGGGTCACATTCTGATCTCATTTACATTGTTTCAAAGCTGAGGTTTTGCACAAAATAAATGAGAACAGAATTTCTTAAATGAAAATATAAATGGAAAACTGGCTTAGTTTCTTAAAAGGGAAATAGCGAGGGAGAAAAAGTGTATAAAATAGATTCTCAGTTTGCAGGAATACAGTTTTCCAGTAAAAGAAAACATTTATATGTTTAATTTAAATAATGAAAGCACTGAAAGGAATTAAAATTATTGCACATTTTCCTAACAGTGTTTTAAAAATAATTCATATTCTAGACTTGTGTAAATTAACTTTTATTATCATTTGATACGGTAGCAAATAGGTGTGTTACTAAAAATCTAATGAGTATGAGGTGCTTATCCATGAACACTTTTAAAGCATTTTTTGAAATAACCTGTTTATTAGAAGACTACCAGGATGCTAATAAAGGAGAAGTATAAAACCTAGTAAAAACTAATTCAGACTACCATCAACAAAATTTTAATTCCTATGTGTAAGCCTTACAATTTCTCTCATAAATGCACAATAAAATGTGGTGTAAATTTATCAAATGGATGATACACCAGCATCATTGTAGCAATACTCCAGACCTGTCAAAGAGTTAATGAGAGAAGTTTTGATGTTTTACCTCTAGGGACATAAAGGGCCTGTAAAGCTTTTAAAGACTATTTAGAGATTATTTGTTTTCACAGAAATTAAGCTTTGCTTTTAAGAAGATAGTGACTATTTTAAAATCTGTTTATTTGGGATCTTTTATTTCATTTTTTCCAGTTTTGTGTGGAAGCATAAACAACCTGATCTGTGGTGTTGCCTTAACCTCCCTGATGTCCTCCATGATAATAAAAACACTTTATCTTTAGCATTCTCTTTAAGTACAGCTTTGCCCATAGATAGTTATAAGGCTTCAAAACTCATATGAAAAACACTACAGCCCAGTTTTGATTACATAGCACTAACAGACTTTGCTTCTGTACCTCTCTTCATGTCTGTCAACCAAAGGCCTCTAACAAGACAGCATTGCTTTTTCTGGAGTGACAAGATTCACAGGGCATGGGAAAGACTCTCTGGGGCTGATCCATGATTGACATTATTTTCTTCAAGAGAAAAACACGTTGTGTAGTTTTGTTTTTCAGGACCAATGGGACACTCTAAATGTTATTGTTAAGTCTACATTATGACAGCTAAGACCAGTTCTTTTCTAGATAAATTATTATTAGAGTGTTTTTATTGCTCAGCCTTGTACTTTAATGTTTTAGCTTTTTCTGCACTTTCTAAGAAAAAAAGGTAGCGTGATCATTATACTATTGCCAGTAGTCTATTAAAAATCCATTAATTTAATTGAATAAAGGTTATTATGATGACATATATCAAAATTCATCACATGTATTGTGTGTAAAACCTGCAGTTTAGCACTAGAGAAACATGGAAAAAGGATTGTCATATATCCAGTGTCATATATCTTGTTGAGCCTTTAAGAATATGCAACCTCAGGTGCATATAAATTGCTATTGCAAACCTGTATGCAGGAAATACAGGCTGAATAAGTTATTTTTGTATGTGAAACTGATCTTTTGCTTCCATTCAGCTTGTAGATGGCAATTTAAAGGACTTGAAATTTGGTAATAACTTTTTTTTTTTTTTTGTGAAAGAGAAGCTTTATTTGAAGTTCAGTGTTTTTTAGGGTCAATAAATTTTAAATAAGATATTGATAGAAAAATCAGAAGGGAACGTTTAATATCTGTCCAAAAAATCAAAATTCTTGTTGAAATGATAAGTAATTTTTTGCCAGCTTATTATAAAATTGTATCTCAAAGTGAGGTTTTTTTCTACAGGATGGACAACTGGATGATTGCCCCCCCAAAAATCTAATTTTCGTTTATATTTTATGCTTTTGATTAAAATGTAGGCATTTCTGTGCTATTTACACCATTTTGCTGCTCCGTAACCCTCTAGTTCTCTTATTCATGTATCAATAAAAAGATTATTTACATCCCAGTTAAGATTGCAGAGTGTAGAACATGCATGACATTTTAACAATGGCAAGAATCATACAGGTCATCACTCTGTTTCACGATATTTAAAGGTATTTCAAGCAACTCAGCTGCCTATGCTAACCCTCTGCCCCATGAGATCTTTCATTGTAACTTAGTCTATCCTAGCAAACATTTATTCAACAGGGTTGACTTTTTCAGGCTAAAGAGATGACTAAGAGAAGATGTTAGAGAAGACTGAGAGTAGTACTGGAATGGTAAATACAGAAATGTAGTTCACTGCCTTTCCAGGAGAATAACCTGTAGACATTAAATGGAGACGCCAGGTGGAAGACTTAAAATTATCATTAGGAGGTAGTTCACATTAAACTGTGAAAAACGTTTGCGCTGGATGTTATGCAAGCTAAAAACTTTAAATGGGTTCAAAGGAAAAATCCATCCCAGACCATTAAACACAAGCAAAATGGTCCTGGAGTTGTCCTTATGATTTTCTGAGTCAAAAAGTACTGGAAGCTTAGTGTGTTGTAGGGGAGACACTTATATCCACTGCCACACACTCACTTTCCCCCACCCTTCCAGAATAGTATGCAAACAGTGCCCCACTAATCCCAGGAAAATGATCTAACTAGTCATGGTGTCTTTCCTGACGTCCTGGATAGCTGTAGTTGTGGAGTAACCAGTTTTGGCTGTTCTTAAGCCCTTATTGTGGTTTCAGCTGAGAT
Source organism: Thinocorus orbignyianus (assembly GCA_013400375.1). Classification (NCBI taxonomy): domain Eukaryota; kingdom Metazoa; phylum Chordata; class Aves; order Ciconiiformes; family Thinocoridae; genus Thinocorus; species Thinocorus orbignyianus. The sequence goes on from VXBW01002226.1 coordinate 424,762, forward strand.
GCAGTTGACTTTCTTAGTAGCAGCTGGTGTAGTGCTATGTTTTGGGTTTGGGATAGGAATACTGTTGATAGCACACTAATGTTTTCAGTTATTGCTAAGAAGCCAAGGTCTTTTCTGCTCTGCACACCATCCCCCAGTGAGTAAGCTGGGAGTGCGCAAAAATTCAGGGAGAGACACAGCTGGGACAGGTGACCTCAACCGACCAAAGGAATACGTCGTGACATACGACGTCATGTTTAGTATATAAAGTTGGGGGAAGAAGAAGAAAAGGAGGATGTTCAGACTGAAAGCATTTATCCCCACAAGTTACCATTGTGCGTGTTGGAGCTCTGCTTTCCTGGAGCCAGCTGAACACCAGGCTTTGTTTGCATGAGTGGCTTTTGTTTTACTTATGAAACTGTCTTTATCTCAACCCACAGATTTTCTTGCTTTTGCTCTTCTGATTCTCTTCCCCATCTTGTCATGATTTCAGTTGCTGGCTAGGGTTAAGACATGACATATCTCTTAAACCTCTGCTAAAAATCTCCAAGGAAGTCAATTTCCCAAATTTCTCCCAGTTTGACAATTTCAGTGCTTGTCACAGTATTACAAAGAATTTTTTTTGACATCTAGCAACATCCTTTTACTATTAATCAAAGAGATTATCCTTTGGTCCTTGCCCAAGAATAGACAGAAAACCTTTGATTATAATCTTGTTCATACAACAGAACAAAAGGCAGTTATCACGTTCTCCACACAGTCTCCTATTTTAGAACATAAAAATCAACAAGCAATTGTTCACCATATCGTCTGATTTTCTGTCTCTGTTTTATGCTGTCTACAGTCTGTCTCCACCAGTGTCATTCCCAAAACCAGATATATTGCTGTAGATGAAGCTTTCTCATAATTGAGAGGAATGATTTCTTGAGTTTTATACAGAATATTTCTTAGGTAATGATTCTGAAACTGTATGATAGCCTTGACTCCAATTAGTTTTGTCCTACATATGCTTTGCCTGCCACACAATTGCCCATAGGCAGTTTGTCCCACTCTGCATTGATGACTTTGATTTTTTACTTCCTGCAAATGGTACTTTACACTTTTCTTGACTGAAATTCCTCCTGATGATTTTTGCTATAGGTACAAGTTACAGAGATCATCCCAAAGTCTGATCCTCACCCCAGGGGTATTTTCAATTTCTCTTATTTTGGGCTGACTCACAATTTTCACGCTCATACTCTTTATTCCCTTATCTAAGTCAGTATGAGTATGGAATAAAACCATGCTGAAACAGCCCTATATAAGATTCCTTTTGAATTAACTTGATTTTAGTATAGAATTGAGAAAAAGACATGCTTTTTTTTTTTTTTTTCCCCCCAGAAATAGTTTCTCTTCATTTGAGGCATATTTTCCTCATTTTCTTATGACTGATATGCAAAAGGCAAACAAGATATCATGCACTATTTCCCATTGTCCAGCAGAGCAGCCATTCTAATAACAAAGGAAATTGTGTAGTTATTGACATAACTATGCTGGCTGCTTGTTTCGGATCTTATTATCTCTTAGGAGCTTACAAAATATTTGGTTTAAAAAAAATGCAGATTCTTTTCATTTACTGAAATCGGACTGATATTAATAATTTCCTGGTTCTTCATTCACTCCCCTTTTAAAAATAAATATGTTTGGTCTTCAATACCCTGAGACTTTCCCCCTGCTCAGTAGTTTCTCCAAGAGAATGACTAATGATTACAAGATTGTATTAGTTACTTGCTTAAGTACTTTGGGGATGGTTTTATCTGAGCCTGTAGATTTGAATGGGTCTGGTCTGCACACTTTTAAAGCTATTTTTTACACATTCTGCCCATGTCTGTTTCCATGTTAAAATTAATTTCCCTTTGAGTCTGGTCACAGTTAATTTATTAGTATTTTTTAATTTTCTTTTTCTGTTTGGGAAGAGTGAAGTGAGGCAGCACTGACAAATGTAAGCACTAGCCTTTCTTAGTGTTCCTCTTAGTTCTAATGAGGATGTGGAAATAACTTCGTTGCTTTGTTTGCGGCCATGGTAGTTTTAACTTGTTTTTATTCCCAACCTCTTTTGGTTTTCCTTTTTCAGACTGCACTCTTTTCTACTACGTTCCCTACTTCTCTGCATTTTCATATGACTCCTTGCTGATTTAGAAGCCTTTTGAGGCTCTGGAGGTCCTCGAAATGTGACAGTTCTAGGTGAGTGCTATGAAAAATGCAGTGTGTGTTTATCTATATCATAGATATACACAATGGCAGATGTACACAGATTTCTATTTTTGTACCAAATATTTATTCAAAACACATGAATCTGTTCCTGGTAGATGTAGTGGAGTACTTAGGTCAAGTAGTTCATTGTGAATGTTCTCTCCTGTTGAAAAGCTGTGCAAGCATTGGAGACCATTATGTGGGATAGGGATTAACCTTTGAAGTGATATAAGTAAACATCACCCATCATGTAGGTGATGCCAGAAAACAGAGGAAACAACCTAACATACACAAATATGCCTTTGTGATAGGATTTGATGTAATCCATTAAACTGTGATTTTCTTTGAATTTCTAGGCACAATAAAATACCTAATGTTTCTTGGAATGACAAATGACTTGCAGTCTTGCACAGAAGGACTCATCCACCCACTCACCCAACCAAAAAACCACTTTAACGTAACTGTGAAACGTAAAGAGGTTAGTATTGAAGTAGCTAACATTTCGACTGTTGCAAGGACAACATGCATTTGCTTTGAAGGAAAAAAACCTCTGATATTGGTAGCTATAAAATTATCTTCCAGAAATTCAGCTGGAAAAAATGTCATTATTATACTAAAATACCACTGGGCAGAGAAATTGAGGGAGATGACATTCAAATGCAATTGAATATTCATTTGGACCAGTGATAGAATCCAAAGCTTTCTTTGCCCACATTCTTCCTGGGAAAGACAGACTTGAATTCTTGAATTCAGCATGTTCAGACCATGGTTTCTGTCATGAATAGCTTTTCCTTCTTTTTGTCTCTTTCTTTTCTCATGAACCTTTAGCTCAAGGAAGATCTCACTCAATACAAATAGATGTGTTTTTTAATATTCTATTATTTAGTATTTATTTAATCAATACATACTAATTTATTAAGTACCCAATTATCATGTAGAATTACCTGCTCAGAGGTGAATTAACAAATCTCTGTAAATAGGATTAGCTGAAGATATTGTAATTCTGACAAAATGTCAAAACTTTAACTAGAAATGCTATAAATCATTGTTTTCTAACTTTTTCCTCTTCATTCCTTTTTCCTAGTGCAATGCATTTTATTTCACTTTTTGGACAGTCATGCATATAATCAAGTTGCAAACTACTGATGGGAACCTGCCCATTACAGGCTTTCATGTATAATAAAACAATTGCATACTATATTGTAATAAATTGCTTAAAGGACTGACAACTTAATTATCTTGACTGAGCAATGGGACAGAACTGAAATACCTTGTACCTGTGGATAATGACACAGTTAATCTGATCAAAATAGTATCTAGAAGACGGCAGTTTGATTTTTGACACCCAAATTAATCACCCAAAAATAACTTCCTGAAAATGCAAACAAATGTTGATATACCATTAAGAATGCAGGAACATGGCCACAGCCTGGAATAGTAATATAGTCGTAGCATAGCAGATATAATGAAAAATGAAGAACAAGGGAAGTGATAAATGACATCTTAATATACATTTTGTGGACTCAGCTCCGTCTAGCTTTTTAGATGAGGCTCTTCTACATCAGGTCTGAGATTCTTGGAAGTTTTTTATTTTATGCTGAAATTTCCATGAAATCAACCACCAGGAGTGACAAATCACTGAAAGCATAATATACAGGAGACAAAATAGTTCCCCTGTATCCACATCAACAGACCTTGTTCTAAAGGAGAGACAGAAGGAATAACATTTATAGAATAATAAAATTGCCCAAGTTGTAAGGGACCTTCCAGACCGTCTGTCCAACTGTTAATCTAATACTGACAAAAAAGGTCATTAAATCATATGTCTACCTTTTTTTTTTTAATATCACAAGAGAAGATGACTCCCCCTGTAACCAGAGGTGAAGGAATCCCTGAATTTTCAGTCAAGAATCCTCAGCTTGAAACTTCTCTCTGCTAACTATTTGAAATTGAGTATGAGATTTGACATGTACTTGTAAAGGTACTTTCTACAACTGTAAGGAAACAGTAATTTCTTCAGGCCAGACTATGGCTGAAATAATGTTGTTTATGTATGTAGCTTCCTTAAATGACTAGGACACGTATTGTACTTTCTCTCTTAATCTGCAGCAGGAGTACAAAGAGAGGTCTTACTCACATCAAGCTCAGATGCTTGTTCACTGTGGATATGATACTCTACCCCACTGGTGTGAGAAAGTGCAAGGCAAAGACATAACTGACAATACAAAAAAAGAAGCAAAGGCAGGGCAGATGCAAAATTTCTCTTAATACATGATGAGTTAAAAAGTAAAAACGTACTACGATTTATCAGGTTATTGTATGACAGGACATTTAAGCAGTCAACTCTATGTGAACAGTAGTGTAATATGGATATGTAAAACAGAGGGGGAGGGCATGTAAGGTGGGAACTAGACTCTTCTGTATTTTGCAGAACCCCCTGGCCTTGCAGTAGGAAACCTGGCCAGCAAAGTGATGAACAGGAACCTACTCCTTCCATCTCTAATGGATATTAATTTTTTACTGTGAGGGGTTTTGGGGTTTGGTTTTTTTTTGGTCTTTTTTTTTCTTTTTAGTTTGGAAATAAATCAGTATATCCTGTATGAGCGGAATTATTTGGAGTCTTTTGTACTGTACTGCTATTACTGTTCCTTTTGCAACTCCTGCTGTAAATATGTGCCTGAAGAAAGACTCCTGACTTGCCTGGGAACTCAGACAACTCATCCTAAAATGTGACAGGACTCTGAGAACCTACATTTGATAGCTGTAGTGTAATGCAAATGACTGTTTGGGGCTATTGAAGGCTAATCTTCAGAAAATTAAATAAATATTTGAAAAAAAGAATATGACAACACTTCAATCCTAAAAAAACAAAAGTAGTAGGACTGGTAAGCCTGCTAAACCTTGTTCTCTTTATATGAAGCTGCAAAACCAGATTATCAGAACTGAACTGGATTTATCGTTATTTTGATACTCTGACTTCAGCTATCAGAACACCAAGTTAATATGAACTGAACCAAGTTAGTCAAAGCATATGAAATGCTTCTCTGACAGTCCAGAATATTGAAGCATTGTACTTCTGGGAACCTGGTGATTTTAAATTCTGTATTACGTTGAATGTGTTACAGTTCTGGGGAATATTTATACACAATTCGTTCTGACACAAATTTAAATGTTACCAGAGTTTAACTATTTCTTATATTCTAGAAGAGGATACAGGGTAACAAAAAAAAGTTTTCTTTTCCCCTGGCCTCGCGACGCCACGCCTTCTCTTCCATTGCCTTGCCTTGCTTTGCCTTCTCTTACTTTTTCTCTTGTAAACATCCTATTACCAGACCAGAACTTTTCATATTCATCAGTGAACATATGGCTTAACATTTACCTGAGATATCTGATCATTGAAATAGCAATAATTTTTCAATGAAGCTTCTTAATGCAGTTTATAGTGTAACATGAAAATGAAATATGAACAAGAAAAATTATTTTAAAAGAGTAAAGAATAATTTTCTGAGATATTTAATGTGCTTGTGTACTTAAATATAATGAAAAGTTTATATTGGTCACAGCTGTTAATCATTAACCATGCTGGATTAGTTGAAAGAAAATAGGTTTTCCACAAAACCTGACACTTTGTATACTCTGTAGAGGAAGTACTTATACAAAGGAATAAAAATTTTGCTCAGTAAGTTTAGTAATTTGTCCCTTAACTGTGAATATCCCTAAAAATGCATCAGGCAAGTTCTCATACTTTGCAGTTAGAGTTGTTAAAATACACACTTTGAGGCAGAAACCTACCTTCTCACAAATGTCTAGCAAATGCTCAAACATATTTCACAGGAGCTGAGGACTAATCCTGCTGCTGGCTAAACTGGAGATAAATAATCCTGTGTGAATTCCGGGGTAAACGCAGTAGAGTACCTGATGTGTCAATAACAATTTGTTGTGAATTCTTCCTTAAGTGTGAGTGAACCTCTGTCATAGGTTCTGTATTTAAGGCATGAGCTGGCCAGTGGGCATTCAATTATAGAGGGGAGGAGAACAAAAATAAGATTATAATGTTGAATTAGAACTTTAAAGTCCAACTCCACAGTGTGGAATCACACTATGAAATTGGAAATTTCATAGCAGTGATGGTTAGAAATTGTCTGGGTTATTTCCCCCCACTTCATGAGAAACATCACACACAGCTTCTTATACCTGATTTCTTTTGGTTAACAGCATATCATGGTATTTCCAGTTTCAAGGGAAACTTCATTTCCATAGTAGGCAGCTTTGCATCAGCCAAAGGATTAAGGGAAGGACATGCAGTAACTTACAACTCCCCAGCCCTCACCTTGCTTAAGGTAATTCATGTCTCTCTTTCTGGTAATGCACTTAACAGAAACTGTGTTTCTGAACTGCCTGCAGAATGCCTTTATGTATGACACCCAGTGATACCATTACATAAATACTGGAAGTAACAACCAATTAGCTAATGACATCTGGACGATAATGCAGACTTCTCTGTAGACAAGATTTCAAAATAAAAATACTAATAAAGAAAAGAACTGATAAACTCTTACCAGTCTGAACTACTCCAGCTTTTCAAACTGTTTTCTTTCCTTCTTTTTGTGTCCATGTCAGTAAAGCAGAATCCTGTACAAAAACAAAAGCCAGTTAGATCACCTTCTTTTCCCCACATCTACCTGACTTTCACTTACTTCTTTCTCAATGTTAGACTTTTAAATAGAAATACTTAACACAACTGGCAACAATCATGAAACTTTCCTTCCCTTCCCTTCTCATTTCCCAGAGAGATGCCTGATTAAGATATTGCTAATGAGAATATTACAGAACCTGGTCTTATTGCAAACCGTATCGCAAAATTACTTATGACACATTTTACCCACAAACTACATAGGATACAATAGGCACAGGACTGTTTTTAAATAGGAAGAAGCAAATGTGTATACAGAGTTCTTGGCAGCTGTGTCAAGTATTTTCAGTAAACAATGCATTTTGTTATGATGGTGAAAAACTGTTGGTAGATTGAAAATACCTCAGCATCTTAAAATATTTCAGATTAACATATTTCAAGTTCAGAATGAAATATTTTATTTATGTAGTCCATGTCTAAATATAACTGGTTTAGTTCTTTAAACTATGGTTTCTTGAGTAACACAGGTCATATCCCTAATGCCAGAGTTGTTGCCTTTGGAGCCTCATTAGTTTAAAGAGTATCTTCTAGGAGATACCAAATCCTAACCTAAAAGCTCAGAGAACATGGGAAACACTGAAGGTGGTAGCAGAAGTGACTAGCTACTGCACAATCCAGTAGGTAAGTCTTTACCTGTTTGATTTGGAGGCTATTTGGTGATATCTGTTACACTAAGCCAGCAGGAACTGTGGGAAAGTCTTCTGTAATTCAGTGTGAAATTAAACAAGCCATGTTAATCCAATTAATTTTGGTGGTGGTGGTTTTTTCAATCGTGAGCTAATACTGGCTGATAAGAACCAATTTTCAAGGAGTAGACAGATTCTGTAATATGGTAAAATAATGTCGACATGATTACAGAATGACATTTTTGAAAGACGGGAATATGAGACAAAGGAAAACCTTACATTTCTTAATTTAATGTGCTGGATATAATACTATGATTCTAAAGTGTCATTCTAAAACATGAAAGCATTTGTATTTTACTTTTCCACTGAAGTAATTTGAGCCAAGCCACTCAAAAACTTTTTCTCTCTTACCTTTTTTTGTTAAAACTCCAACTAACTGTATTATGAAATAGACCAATGCTGTTGCAGAACGCAATTTGATGCTGAGTAGTTGTAAGTCTTATTATTGAAATTTGCCTGAACAACTTAAAACAACCTTAGAATAGTCATGCAATTTAGGAGGAATGTTATAAGAGGATCACATAACATTAGAACATTAAACTCAACTCCAAATCCATAGCACAAAAGACTATAGAGACTATCTGAGATCATTTTCGGGAAAAAAAGTAAACAAACAAGAAAATCTTTTTGACACTTTGGAAAGTCAGAAATACCACCTGACTTATGCTGACTATGAATGTGATGAAACTTACTGTTAAACCTAATAGCAAATTATTGCCATGTGTATCACAGCACAAGTTAAAAAAATTATGAACAAAGTCTAAATTTATAACAGCAACATTTATTTTCAAAAGTTTCCGGCTTATTAGTAAGAACTCAGTTCTCTCTGAAATGCAATACCTGCTAGTGATTTCAAAATTAGTAGCTACTATACTACTACACTGATAAATCCAATGTTCATGTACCTCAGAGTAGGATCAGATCCAGACAGTGATTTTTTCATTTAGTTTAGCAATGGAGATGCATGTCACATGGAACTGAAGAAAGATCAAAAGCTCATTTAAAATATCCTAAGCTCCATGATTCCCTTTTGCACAGAAAAGCTTTTGGGTCTTGGCTAAGACTATGTAGTTCAGATATCCAGTAATTACTTCTAGCTACCACAGTTATTTCTGCCAGCTTTCAATGCTGGCAGAAATTCACTCTTCAGTGAATCCTTTCACTTGTACTCACCGCTTTGTGTTCGCCTTTTTTGAATATTCTAGCGAACAGGTTGTTGGAAGGAAGATGTGCCAATGAGAATAATTTTCTATAGCAATCACAGAATATTCAAATAAAATGAATAATGAATTCAGCAACTTAAATATTTATGCTTCCAAGTCTGGGCTTCTCTTGCCCGGGAAATTCTGTGTTATGGAGAATTCCTAGTGTGTCTCGGTCGCTTCAGTTGCTTTGGTCTTCTACTCACTGATATAAGGAGATTCATTTCTTTGGATTTGTACACATGGAAATTAAAAAATAATTGTGATTTTCTATTTAAAATATTCTCACAATAAATATTTTGTGACTGTGCTATTCACTGACGTCTGTGTGTAGAAAATAGTCTTTGAATAATTATTATATTTGAGAGATATGATTATGAATAGTTCATAGAGAAGAAGGAACATAAATTTGTCCATATGTCTATTACAAGTAATTGATCCCAGACTCAGAGTTTTCTGCCTGATTAGAAAAAAATATCTAAGGCAGCATGATAGTAATTATTGGTCAATGAGAACCATTTAAGGAGATTCACCGTGGATGTGAACCGTGTGGCTGTATTTGCATATGTAGATTTTGGTGTATTTATTATTATCTCAATCCTATTAAATGAAATAATGCACCTTATACTGTTATCTTGAGGTTCTCTGCTTTTTTGATGATCTCTTTTTAGAATGGGGGTTTTGTTTGTTTACATTAAGACTAATACTAACAAACAATTGTTAGGTTGAGTTTAAGAAAAATGTTAATCACTTATTAAGGTCACCTTTTTGAAACACTACTTGTGGTGATTACAAGATTAAAGAAAGAAAAAAAATTAAGCAGGGAACATGAAAATTAAATTTACATTAATTACATTTCTCTGCATGACAAAGACTAATGATATTATTTTAATATGAGAGAGTTACTCCTTAACTGGTGTTTCACAGCTGACTTTAATTGTCATGGTAATTTCATAATAAATCTTAATAATATTATATTCACAATATCAGCATGTCTTTCAAGTATGAGTGTAAAAATAATTTGCTGTTAGTTTCAAGACTGTGTTACTTTTTTGCATCCAAATACAGCAGAACATAAAACAGAGGCACTTTTTAGATAAGACTTTTTCAAATGTTGTGTGCTGTCTCTGTAAAATCTTGAACACTTCTCTATCTCACATTCACAATAAGGATGCTTTCACAAAACACTCCCTCAAGAGAATGCAAAATTGTTATCTGATTTTTCCTTTATTTCTTCTGATTTGAACAATGCATAGCCAAATTTAGAATAATAATTCATGGAATTAGACTGGTATATAAAACTGTCTACAAAAATACTAAAACACTAGTAAAAGCTGTCCTGTAACAAAAATTTACCAATCAGAAAGAAACAATCTACATGCAACCTTCATTTTTTTGCAGTATTGTAAGTCCTCCAACTGCAAAACAGTAAGCCCGTTTTCAAAGCCTATGAACATAAGGGGATTGTGTATCCCCTAAAAACGAAAAAGTATTGTTTGTGTAGACCAGGCTGAAGTGTGTCCATTGGAAGGCAAAGAAGCCTTGTGAAAAGTAACTTTATTTGTGTCTTCCTCTTTTAGCCTGAGATATGTCAAGTGATTGATGATTAGCCTTTAGGAAGTTAACCTTTAAAACATTTAGATAACACAAAAGGATCTGTCACAAAATTTTAAAAATTAACATTTAAATAACTTTTCCTTTAACTAATACAGAAACTTTTAGAAATAAATACATAAATAAATTGTTCGTGTGAGCCAAAGCTTCCTAAACACTTTAATTGTCAAGCTGATCATTATATTACCTTTTCTTTCCTTGAACATTGTATTCGGACTTTTGCAGAATAAATGTGATTGACAGATGTGTTAAATACTGTCAAATCGATGGATTAGGGTTAAAGGTATCTACAAACTCTCTCTGTTCTGATTAACTTGATCTTCAGAAATGTTCAGTCTACTGGCCGTGACAGTAACAAAAGAAGAAAAGTTCGTATGATTAAAGTTTCATTATGATATAAGAATAGGAGTGGGGTGGTTTTTGCCTTTTTATTTATTTATTTTTTTATTTATTTACATTTTGCTTCCTGTCCTTGGGTTGAAAGAACATCTATTTCGGAGATGTTCATGAAGAGATCATGAAGCTATTTTATCCATGGTCACTTTACTTTTCATGTATTAGTCTTTTTGAAATAAGATGAACGCTTGCCATAACAAAAGAAAGCTGCGCACCATAAGAGATTAGTGTAAACAGAACACTTGAGACTGCCTGCCCTGCAAGTGTCAGTATTCTCTACGGAACTTTGAATGTAGGGGCGGTCCTAAATTTTTGAGACACTGCTGGCAGAAACACTCTTCTGCTTTAAAACAGTGCATCTTCCTGTGATCATAAGAAATACACGGGTATGCAAAACTACACTAATTTTTACTTTGGAACCAATTTTAGCCAAAAAGATAAGCAAGTTTCATCAATATAGAAGTTCCTCATTCATGTATGTTCACTCTAAAGCAGGCCAACTATCTATGAAAGAATTCACTTAAAGCAAAACAGATCTATATTCCCATAACCTGCCCAGTTTACATACTCATCAAACCAGTGATACGCTTTAAGTTTCCTACTTTTGTCATGTGGGCAAGGAAAACATGAAAATTATCACTATAGGCACACATAAGAATTACTACCTACAGAGAAGTAATAAATCCTACATTCTAATTCTGAGAAGGCTTTTTCCTTAAAAGCACCAGTTCATCACTTCAGGATCATTCCCAGTTCACCTATTTGATCCATTATCACAGTAGGCAAGTTACTACAGACACCAAAGGTCAGGCAGCAGCAAAAATACAGTTACTTCACCTGCAGGGACAAGCCAGAAATCAAGAGTGACCCCAGCAGAGGTGGTGTCCTCACCAGAAGGCATAGTCTGAACCTTGTGGTGGTCATGGAGTACGTCGATGGTCAAATCCACAGCAATGGATGAACCACTTCCAGGCTCGATCCCAGGATTCCAAAAAGCAGAAAAGAGATGATGCCTGAGAGAGGACCAGAGACAAGACTACAATATCTGACATCCAAGGAAGAGACAATGCCAGAGAGAGACCATCTGCTGACTTGTAAAAAAGCTTCCTAGCATGGTTGACTGGGAACAATGTACTCCATCCAGAAAATTCCCAGCTGTGTCTTGGGAGTGAGTGTGACTGGCTTCTTTTTGATAGGTAACCTGGAAGTAGGCCACCTTTTTTTTTTTTCCCGCAGAAGATAATTCATCTGTATAGCTGTAGCCAGAGAGTCCCCAAATCTTCCAGAATATACAAAGGGCAGCAGCAATGTTAAGTTTTGGTATAGCTAAAGAATAGAAGAAAAATGTTTGGTTTTTTTTTTTGTTTCAGCGTGGAACTGGAGAGACTAGTCATTAGAAGTCAATCAGGAAAGCATCTTGTGTTTGGAGATAAACATTGAATGTGTGCACCTGAACCTGAAGTGCAAGATGAACCAGACATAGAATTTGGCCTTTCAGAAAGAAGAGACTTTTGACAGAATTAATTTACTTGTCTCTCTTTATTCAACTAGGAATCCCCAGATTCCCTTTTTCTCTTAAATAGAGAGAAAGAAACACCCAAAAATGTCGTCCCTTTCACTTCTGAGATATTTGTCTAATTTTGATCAATCACTCTCTAAAGGTGTCTATTTTTGTCAATTGGTTAGAATTGGAGGTGAAAGTAGTTAGCTTTAGATTTCCTACCTATGTTTTGGACCTCCGAAATTATGCAAAATTAGTCATACACTTGCCAACCAGACCTTTCATGAAATAATATGCTGAGATCCAAAAACATTGACCATGAAACTGTACTTTCAAAAATGCCAGCAAAATGTCCAGATACACTCCTGGAGTGTAATTTTTGCTCTGAAAACTATTCAGAGTTTGAACAGATCTTTTTAAGGCCTCTAAAACTTCTTCTCTGCTTAACTGTTTGGCTGTCTCTCCTTAAAACTGTGATGAGCTCAATTTGGATTATTCAAACCTGGAAATGAAGAGGTTCTCTTGAGCACAGGCAGCAGAACTTTAACAACAGACTCTACCATGTTTTTCTTTTTGCCTTTCTCTATAGAGGCATTTGTGGTGGTTTTGAAGTTTGACAGTGTTAAATTTCCTTTTGTTTGTCAGCATATTCACCAATGAAGTGGTTTTCAAAGTTAATTAATTTTGATTTTCTACTACAACCACAGGTGTGAAGTGCCTGCAATAGTCCCTACTAATGGATTGCTGATTCATCACACACTAATGGTAACATTAGCAAAATTAACCAGAAATCTTATTTAATGTGAACAGATTCCACTTAATACTAAGTATAGCCAGTGGATTCAACCTGGTGGTCAAAAGTTGCGTGTTACTATGCAAGCACTTTTTTGCTTGAAGGACAGTATAGTATTTTATCACCGTTGTTTATATGAACATGCTTCTGTTCCTTTTAGCAACATTCTTCTGTTTTTATATCTCCTTTGTCCTATTCCTATCACATTTTTCATATATTGAAGAGATAGAATCGTGTATGTTGATGCATTAGTCAATGCCTAACAAGAGAGTCTGCTGTTTCCAATATGCCAAACGATACTGGGTAACAAAATGACCTGCATCATTTATGTTTTCACGGAAAGATATTTCCAATAAAATTTTCTGGATTTTTCAGGGTTTTAATCTTTTATATAACTGAAATATATTTTCTTACAGAATTAGAAATATATTTTTACTTTTATATTTCTTCAGGAACTTATTTCAAAGGTGTTTCCTAAATTGCAACAATACTATTATGAAATAGAAATGCTATTTTCTGAATGCATTTTATGGTTTCATATTGTACTAGGCTTATTATGATTCCACGCATCTCTCAGGCCTATTTCAAATTTCTCTTTTACCTGGGAGGTCTTTAAACCTTTTAACAGTGTAATCATGTCCAAGGAGGACATAAGACCTTTGCATTGCTTTTACAGCCTAAGGAGTCAGTTTGAATTTGCTTTTGGCCGTAGTACACAAAATAAACCCAGGCATCTTTCCACCTGCTATGTAAATATGTCCCTAGGACTACAATTGGCAGTGATCAGCATAATATGTAAGAGCCCTAGAACTGGTAATGGGTTTACTATTAAATCCAAGTAGAAACAAAAATTAAATGTGAGTTTTATAGGGAACTGCATTAGCTGCCCAGGGACTATGGCCGATTATGTACGAAGGTTCTAGAAACTGGAAGAAAAATCTGAGAAAATTAGTTTACAATATCCTAAAATCAAAATTAATAGAATCAGGATGTTACTAATTAAACTAAATGTCATAATATATTCCAATGAAGCAACCCAGCTTGAAAAAAAAAAAAAAAATTTTGAAATCATTAATAACCTCACAACACTCTGGAAACCTTTGTAGCCCCATAATACAGTAAATATGGCCTTGCAACTGCTACTAATAGGCCACAGTCTTTGCATGAATAGCAAAAGCCTCAGGACCTATTGGGCTTTCTCTGCACTTCCTTGATCCATTTGGAGAATGACCAGGTGGTCATTAGATACTTAGTTTAGGTTTAGATCACCTTTGCCCAATAGTGTCGAGTGATGACTGTTGTTACCATAGTATTGATATATTTATGCAAATCATAGAATCATAAAATAGTTAGAATTGGAAAGGATTTTAAAGATCATCGAGTTCCAATCCCCCTGCCATGGTTTGCATTTTTCAAATAATAAATATAGGGATATGAATTTTAAAGCACAAGCATTTGAGAAGCCCTATTTTGGCAGGGAACTTCAATATCTAGATAATGCTGGTTTTATTAAGCTTCTGCTTAACTCCCATGGACCTCATTGATAGCATTTGTGATTAAAAACTGGCTGAATGAATTGGCATTTTCTAATTATATGTGGTTTCATCAGAAGAATTCTCACCATATATAAAAAAAATAGTAACCTCCAAGGAGAAAGAAATGAGAGTCATTTAGTTAACACAATGGAAATGTCTGCTTAATGCACAGCATCAGTTAAAAAGAAGAAAGACAGCACCAGGATTTATAGGGAAATGAATAGAAAGCTATGCTAACAATATTATACTGCCATTATAGAAATTAAAAGGCATATTTTCCCTTTGCAGTCTCTCAGGCAGCATCTGTGATAACAACATAATATATCTTTTCTAGCCCTAACAACCGTAAGATGAGTACATCTCAATATCACTACAGGAAAAGAAATATTTATTATGTCTTATGTGTATGTTAGAGTAGATATTCCTTTGTTACATCACCAGGTCTGATATAGCTGTTCTGAAAACTAAGCTAAAACTATTTTAATTTTTCATTTTTACTTCTGTAATTTCTCAAGTCTGTAGCACAGCAAACCTAAGCTCTAGTTCTCAATAACAGAGAAATGAAAGTACGCAACAGTTTCTTGCAATTGAAGACTTTTAAAGATTCATAAATGATGAAATACTGTCGGTCACAGACTTCCTTCTATGGTGTCTCTGCATGTGTTTATGGTTCATCAGCAAATCTGAGTATGACAGCCCTGAAAACTTGCAGCATGATCTATCCCAGAGTAATCTTCCCTGTCTCACTGGGCTGCATTCTGCCAAAGCAACTCACCTCGAAGAACAGTGACAGGGTCAATCTGCCTGGTAAAACCAACATTAAAGGAATAGACTGTCATTTGCCTTAGTGAATTTCTTTTTCAATGACGGCAAAGATAACTCTTTCTCAAAATAGTAATATCATGAATTTTCCATTTGTTCAGGTTTAACACAATTTAACTTGAACTTACGTATTCTTTTAAAGAAAAATCTTCCCATATTTCTCAGCCTTTAAATCCAAGTAAGTTATTTGCTTGGGATTTTTTTCTTGGTCCACACTCTAAGTTGTTCCTGCCCTGTGTTTCTATTGGACTCAGTTTCTACAGAGCTTTTTTGTGTGTTTGTTTTCCTAAGCAACAAAGAATAATTTTATTTTGCTGTCAATAATAGAGATATAAATAACAAGAAAAGAATCTTTTGCAACCTTCTATCCAGAAAACACAAAAGTTTTAATTTAAAATGTTTTCTAATATCTTAACATAAAAATTTCATCTGTTTTCTTAATCAGGTAGTATGACATTAGATGCCATCCAAAATAGCAACAACCTCTCCCCTGATAAGTTTTATGAAAATACATCAGTTATCTAAGTTATCTTCTTTTGCTTGCAGATTTTCATAGAAAGACATCCATTAAATGTCTAGGTCTTTTGAAGGGATACAATAAAAGAAACTTTTAAGGTAAGACAAGCTGAAAGTTGTTGCAACAGTCAAATAAGGGTTGCTTTCTTGTTATTCACAATACCCAGCACTTTTTACGAATAGTTCCCTTTTTATCCATGGCAAAGCAAGTAACTTTAGAAGAAAAATAACAGGTGTCAGAGCATGAATTTCTGGAATAACCTTTCAATCAAAAAGTTTGAGGAAAATATCTAATTTTTAAATAGATTGTAAGATAGTGATACAGGGGATTAAAATTATGCACCTTCATGTAAATGCAAAAGGCTGGCTGACCTAATAGATCATGTCCAGTTCTGTGTACCTTGCAGCATTTTTGGACAAATGTAGCATGATCTATAATTTTAAAAAATTAATCTCTTATAAGCAGTTGTGTTTTCTGAGCTGCATGTGAAAAACCTGTAAAAGCCAGCCTGAGATTTCAGGTGTTCAGATAGATGACTGATGAAGACAATCCTCATCATTTATTGAAAATCAGGATTCTTAAAAGCATTTTATGTCATTTCTTCGACAATGTAGCTTCCTCAAAATAATTTATATATTCTTGAGCTCTTTTTTGGAACTTACCTTTAATATACAGATACAATATTGCAGTCTAAAGACGTTATACAAATGTGATTGCATTTAGGCTTGGAGTACGAATCTTAAAAATTTTCAATGGGTTCCACATTCTTAGGTCAGTCAGGCATGTAGTTAAAGGTTCTGTAAGATTTTCAAAGCAGTAATATCTTGAATAGAAATTAACATTGTTAGTCAGGCTATAAATGCTTCTCTCTTCTGCTTTCAAATGAACTGGCGCAGAGAACTGATTTTCCTGCTGGCTTCCTCAAATGAAAAACAAAGCTATTTCCCTTGTAGTGGGAACAACTGAAGTGAAACAACCTCTTAGAAAAATTCAGGGTCAAGACCCTCTATTTTTCACCAGTTAGGGCAGAAATAAAATTGAATTGTCTTTTTCAACAAAAGTATACAATCCAAAGTCTAATGTTCTGGGATAAGAATTACCAGTCAGAAATGTTGAAATATTTTATTATTCCTTAGTAAATAAATACTAGGGAAAACTAATCATTGCTAAATAAATACTATTTAATAATTCAGAATACCTTTATCTTCATCAGACTGGAAAAAAAAATGTAATTCTTGCATAACTGTGTGGTTATGGCAACCTGCAGGTAAGTGACATATTTTGATTCTAATCCTTTCTCCCTCTAATATTTAATTATTTTAAATGGAAGACAATGACTGTGATTGATAGGAAAGACTACCTCTGCATATGCTGAAGTGTAGGAAGTTCTCTTGGGAAGTGAGATAATTAATTATTCCCTAACAACATAAGGGTTTTGATTTTTGATCTTTTATGTGCTGCCTAGGTGTGGCTTGTTTTGTAACCTGTATGGTACAGAAGCAATAAAGCAATATCTCTTCTCATTTTCTCTGATTTCCCTGAAGCCAGGAAGTAGTGGAGAGAAGAAGAAAAGAGGAAAGAAAGGAAAAAATAAGTCGCTTACTTTCCACAAAATTTCAATTATCTTTTTTAGCTAAAATATTTTATGCATTTCATCCACATTTGCAAATTATGTTTCATTCATGAGAACTACAATTTCAGTGAATGCAGTACTAACTATAAGGTAGTCCATTCAACAGAAATTGCTGCTTCCCATGTTTAGAACTGTAATGCTTACACATTTAAACCTGAGAGGAGCTGAGCTCAACTGACAGGAACAACAAAAATACAAATTAAATTTTTAAGTCAGCATGAATTTTACCTAAGTGATTTTGAATTGGTTAGTATAAAGTTACAAATGTATAATAGCTATAATACTCTTCAAATATATACTCCTAAAGCAGTAAAAAAGAATATTATCTTGCTATATAATATTTGCTTTCCTAATATATTTTGATATTATAAAAAAATGGGAGTAGTTTTCATTAGCAGTTAACTTCATTGTCAGCAGCATCAGAACAAAGGACTGCATTCTGCTCTTGAGTTTCAAACCTGAACAGAGTCAGTAAATTCTGGTTGTCAGAATCAAATAATAGATATTGTATTTTAATTAGGAGGTAGCATAAGTTAAATGTATCAATTAACCAATACTGCAGGCAGTACACTTGGGAAAGAAATCATATTGATATATTAGGAATAGTATGATTTTGTGTGAATATAATTTTTCCTCAATATTAATCAATATTAAGGACATCACTGAAGACTATCTTTTCCTGTTTATTTTAACAGTATAGTTCTATATCTTCCATTCAGTTCTGCTTTTCACATATTATGAGTATATAGGATTGAGGTCTTCCAGGGAGTATGTCTGGCATATGGCTTGGCATCTGGCTATTGTTTGTTTGTATTCCCTCATCTCTTCTCTATAAATTCTTGAAGATTTTTTGGAACAAAATCTTCAGTTTTTCTGTAAGCCAGTGAATTCTACCCTAGGGATAAAGGCTAGTTCTTTATTGCCAGATTAACCAAGAATGTTTGGCATAGTTTTATACAACATATGCGTCTTATTTTATTTAAAAAATCCCCTCTGCTTTAAAGGCATTTGTGAACAGTTCATCTACCTCTAATGTATTCTGCAAAAGCATCAAATTATCCTGCTTGAATTCTACAGAGAATTAACTTTAGTTTTCTAATGTATTGTTTCTCGACCAACTGTTAGCTCTGCATCTGTGTCAATTTCTCGTTTGACTTTATAATTTCCAGAGGTATGAGTAACCAAGGAGTCAATTTGTACTGTAACTTGAAGGTAACTCCCTGAGAAGCTGCAGTTCTTTTTCCTGTGAAGAAGTTTTTGGCATCACTAAAATCTATTGCTAGTGGGAATTCTACCAGCTGAGATCTTATTCAGTAAAATAAGCAAGCTATACAACCACCTACATACTAGCTTACTTGTAAATATACACATACCTAAGAAGCTATGGTGTTTTCTGTTTCACTTCAAAATTCTGAATCATAATTCAGTAAAAACACAAACTTCAGCCTTTTTTTTTATTATTTTTTGTGAGAGGTTTCTTTTGAGTGCAGTTGTACGTGCAAATACTAAAAGATATTGCATGCTTCTTGCTATTTCCACAGACTGTTATATCCTTAACTTTCAGAAAACTTGATTTATTGTTTTTTACCATGTATAATAACCATATAATAAGGAAAATATTATAGCATATCAGTTAATCTGGGTTAGTCTCCTTTGCTGTAAACAGATGATGGAGTTGAATAAAGTGAACGTATAATTTCTATGAAGCTGGTCAGACTTGTATCTTTACTGTTTCATCTACTCCCTATGGTATCAGAATGGAGATGGTGATAGTGTCAAATTATTGTAGGTCTTCTTTTATACCTATCATATCCCCATCCTAAGATGCATTAGTTTGCCCATTTATATACTTCATTAACCATTTTTTCATGTCCAATCATCATGGTAATCCTATCACTCTTGGTATGATATCTCATTTTCTAATATGTGGTGTTACATGCTTGTAGACATAGAGGATTCTCAGGCTTGAACAACAGCTGACATCTGTTAAGATAAGAATATAACAAAATGGTGGAGAAGACCTCATCCTATTACTGCAGACCCTTTATATTTAGTTAGTCATATTTGTGTTTGGTGAACCCCCAAAATTTGAAAGTATGTTTTTTTAATTATAGTTTATCCTTGTTCACAACTGTTTGGGCAGTGTTTTCCCTCCTTTGTCTTATTATATTATCCAAACTTGTGTGATTTATAACTGAAGCAATGCTGGTTTAGTTTACTGTTTTATGTCATCTCAATCTGGGACTGACTGACTGACTTTATTGGATATTACAGGTCAAATACAGTTGCTCTGCAGGTACAATGAGATGCACATATATTGAGATACAAATTGAAAACTGAAAACAAGACTAAGTTGTCTAGATATCACTATCTCTTTGCACTTGAGTGTTTTCAGGGCATCATATCTGGCCTCTATAAACCATCACAGAATAGTAGAGGTCTTTGGTAGGTCTTTTGTCATATCTGCCAGCCATAGTTTGGTGTCTCCGATGTCTGTAAATGTATTGGATGTTAATTACCTATATCTAGTCATCAGCTGTGCTGTAGGTGTCAACGCATGAGGTAGTGTCTAAATTCTTTTTGTAGTCTGTGGAGATCTAGAACTTTTCTTGATTTCATAAATATAGGTCTCCACAGATATCTGCATGGAGTTGAGATGAGAAACTGGACTAAAAGGTGTCTTGTTTTTCTGAGATGGTAGCTGAAGACTGGGAAAAATACATTATGTCATCTTAAATATTGCCAGATACCTATCTTGGACAACAAAATTGCTTCCTTAGTCAAAGCAATCAATTCCAGCTAAGATTTGCCTTATCCTAAACAAAATATCTGGTGACCAGTAAACTTAGAATCTCCTCATGCTTCACTGACAGAACTGTGTATAGCCACTGACAGTTATGGGAGCGTGATGTCATCTAACTTACCCCTAGACATCCAAATGTAGATGTGAAAGTCTAAATGTCAGAATATTAAACTGAATTCCACCACACATCACTTCCTTAGATTCTGGAAATCATATTTTTAAACTTTATGTGTAATATTTTTAGATTTCAGAATCTGTTGTGGATTTGAACACTCGTGAGTTTAATGCTCTGTGACAGAAAATGTACTTTATCTGACGTGTTTTAAGACAGAATTAATATTGAGTTATGAGTGGATGACATGTATAGGGAGAGGTGCAAAAAGGCACTAAGATTTTGTCATAACAGTATGTAACTCATGTTCTTTGTGCTGCAGTGCAGAAAATCAGGAAAAATCAAAACATCTAGACATTAAAACATTGCATTCCAGAGGGATAGGGACAGAATTGAGAGTTAGGGTTCATGAGGTTCAACAAGACCAAGTGCAAGGTTCTGTACATGTGCTGTGGCAATCCCAAACACAGATACAGGTTGGATGGAGAATTGATTGAGAGCAACCCTGAGTAGAAGGACTTGGTGGTGTTGATGGATGAGAAGCTCAACATGAGCTTGCAAGGTACACTTGCAGCATAGAAATCCAATTGTATCCTGGGCTGCATCAAAAGAAGCCCAGGTCAAGGCCAGCAGTTCAAGCAAGGTGATTCTCTCTCTCTGCTCTGCTCATGAGACCCCAGCAGAGCCACATAACCTTTGGGGCCCCCGATACAAGAAGGACATGGACCTGTTGGAGCGAGTTCAGAGGAGGCCCATGGAGACTATCAGAGGGGTAGAGCACCTCTTCTATGAAGACAGGCTGGGAGAGATAGACTTGTTCATCCTGGAGAGGAGAAGGCACTGGGAAGAAGGCTCCTTCTGTCTGCCTTCCAGTATTTGAAGGGGGCCTACAGAAAAGATGGACAGGGACTCTCATCGGGGAGTGTAGTGATAGGACAAGGGTAACAGCTTTAAACTGGAAGAGGAGAGATTTAGATTAGATATTAAGAAGAAATTCTTTACCATGAAGGTGGTAAAGCACTGGAACGGGTTGCTCAGGGAAGTTGTGGGTGCCCTGTCCCCGGGGGTGTTCAAGACCAACTTGGATGGGGCTTTGAGCAACCTGGTCTAGGAAAGATGTCGTTGGCCATGGCAAGGGGGTTGGAACTAGATGATCTTTAAGGTCCCTGCCAACTCAGACCATTCTATGATTCCATCATCTAACACATCTTTGTCTTTTAATTATCAGAAATTTGGCTAGGAATAAACTTATGCTATTTACCCTGATAAAACAAATTTAATACTCTCCCTCTTCAAATATGTATCTTATGCTACATTTTACATTGCTGGGCTACTAACTTCTTCAATATCTCCCTAATTTTATGCACAAGTGATCTCAGTAGCTCCAACTGACTGCACTTATACGGAAAATCAAGCATGTGGAGAGCATTTTGGGTTCATTTCACCTAATTTTTCCACTCTGATATCTCTAGGTACCCCAGAAGGGCCCCAAATCAGCCAAATGGCATGACTGCAATTCCTCTCACTATAGATAACTGCTGGAGTTATCTACATTTGAGCTACACATCTTTTATAGTCTCTGAAACACTATAAAAACGTATTGGCAATTCATCTGAAATGTTTTAAATTGCAGTTTTACAATGAGAGTATTGTACCTGGTAAGCATTCACATCTCTCTGGTGCTTCTAAGGGAAGCTGTCAGTGACTAGTTCAGATGAGGGTACAGGTATTACATATATAATGTAATACATATACATACATATACATGTGTATACACATGTTCCAGTGTATTTCACCTATGCAATCCTACTCAATAAAGGCTATTTAGTAACCCTAATGTGACAACTTCAATTTCTGTTATGAAGAGTCTCTTGTTAGATAATGCAACAATATCATTCCTGTTTAATAGTATCCTGAAATAGAAGTTAACATTTCCGTGACAGATAAAATATTTCATATCTCTATGACAACTGAAATATTTCATGCCAGTAGCTAAGTATCTAAGTGTTGGTTTCACATTAAAAAAATCTTTAAATTATTTTGACATAATTATCTTTGACACTATGTGCTGTTTCATACCAGTGGTTGAACATACAAACTTGTGTTCATGGAAAGCCAACAAATACCTGGTTGCTTTCTTTCACTGGAATCCAGATAGACTTTACAGATCACAGCTTGGAAGAGTCAAATACAGAAAGTGTTTGTAAATGGTGAGAGATTTAGAATAAGAATCATAGAATTGGAAGGGACCTTAAAGATCATCAAGTTCCAATTCCCTCGCGATGGGCAGGGACACCTCCCACCAGAGCAGGTTCATCAAAGCCCCACCCAGCCTGGCCTTGAACACTTTCAGAAATGGGGCATCCACAACTTCTCGGGGCAAATTTCACTACAGATTGTAAACTCCGAAAAATTAAAACAGAACTGAAATACATAGTAGTTGATTTTGTCAAGGTCTCAATATAAAAATAGGACACTGCATAACTCGATGCTTTTTTTCATACTTCATTTTACTATTATGATATGCTCTGAAAGCACAGTTTTATTAATTTCTTGTGCTTCAGTACAGTAAAATGTGTTCTTGTCGATGATCCTGAAAGATGGAATATATGCATATGTATATATATGTACATTTAGGATTAAGTAATTTGCCAGTCATGGAATGGTGTAGAATAAAAAATAAGGAGATGAGAATAATAGAAAATGTGTTATTTTTGAATGTGCACGTATTAGTCCCTTTCCACTATTTATGTAATATATTTATAGGAAGAAACTAATAAAAGTTACAGATCAAAAAAGTCACTGACGTCCTGATTATCTGCAAGAAATTACAGTAGATCATGCATTGACTCCATATTGCCAATCAAATTACTTCTGTAAATGAAAACAGACAGGCAGTTGGTACCTCAGACCCTTCCAACCGGAAAACAAATTCAGCAGCATCTGTATATAGCATAACAGAAAAATCATTGACTGGGATCTCTGGGCCATGAACCTTCACAAGGTCCAGTCACTTGGGATTATCACTTTCTAGGTTGTTACAGGAATTAAGGGTGCGGAAGACACCTCATGATTTAATCTTAGAGACAGCAATTTGTCCACATTGTAGGGCAACTTTAGAGCACTCTTCTGATGTGAATTCCAGGGTATTTGGTGCTTGGAATTGACAACATTTCAATATAAAGGATATTCTTACAGCGACATAATATGGCATTTAAAAATGATTGATTATATTCTTTATCTAGCTCTGCTTTTCCCCAACAGACATAATGAAGCATATGCTGGTGTATCATTTCAAAGCATGTGACCAACCGTAAAAGACAAAGAAGCTGGAAAAAAAGTATTATTCCTAAGTCATTCTGTACATTTTTTGTTCCCACTGGAGCAAGTGTTGTTTCAGCTACTGACATCCATGACAGACTTTCCAAAGATTTTGCTGAGTTTAGATAAGACTGCACATGATTAATGTCACTTTTTAGCTGGATGCTCAGTGTAGGGTTATACTGCCTGTATCAGATTCCAAGCCCACACATAGAATTTTTCTCCAGCCTTCTCTGCTGTCATCTGGAAAGATGAAGAACTACTTCTGTTAACTCCCTCCCTGATAACAAATAAGATATTTTGCTTGTAATCATAGCCTACGAAATTAGAAAATGCATCTCAAGGACTGAAAACAGAAAACAGGTCCTGAATATGGAAATGTCTGCACTGGATATGATCTGAGCTCCATCTAACTGTATGTTCTAGCACAGAAGCAGAAAAACACTAAACACCTCAAGGGAAGGCACAAAAAAAGCAGCCTTTTATAAGTATATATAAACATTTCGATAAGTAAAAATTTACTATATTCTGAGCAATAACCTTGTATCTAAAAATAAGAAATTAGATTGAAGACTAAATAGGAAGTTTAATTTGCTTGCTTTCATTATTTTTAATTCTTTCAATAACTTTTCTTAGACTTTTCCCTGGTTACCATCTGATGTGACCTGTGATACATGGATTTTAAGATGTTTAATGCCATTTCAAACACCCTAATATACTAAAGACAAACACTTGGGACTGGGGTGCGCCCTTCTGGAGAAACAGCTTGAGGTCAGGCAAGGTGCATTTGGCCATTTCAGATGGTGTAACATCTCCATCCGGCAAATGAATGTTAACTACTATGTGAAGAAGTGTTTTATTAATACTTTAATTAATAATTTTCCTATCCATGGTATTGTTTGAAACATGATGAACTGCAAGATTTTTTCTTCTCCATACAGTTATTTTGCATGCATTTAGCATGACTCTTCCTGAATTGCTTTAAAGTGCAGTTTCTCTCCCCAGCAGTTTCTCCAGTATTCATGTAGGATTTCATGTTCTATACGTATTATAACATTTTACGTATTTCATACTTATGTTAAAATATTTTCCATCTACTTGTTACTCACTCTAAATTCTTGTCCATATTTTAGCCACACATGGGTGGAGGATGTTTACAGTGACTCTGAGAATAGCTATGTAAAAGCTTTAATGAATCTATGGTGGTATTATCAGTAAAGGTAAACCTTAAGACCCCAGTTTAAGACTGATCCTAGTACACATCTATTTCATGAAGTTTCCAAGAATTCCAGTGACTGCATTGACAGCATTCATATTTGATAATTTTGTTACTGAGTGGTTTTAAACAGTAAGGATCAGATGGATTTTTTTAATAGTTTTACTGTTGTTTTTAAATGTTACACAGAGCCACAGAGAACTAAGCATGCACACTTCTAAGAAAAATAAGCATATAATTCCTTCAGTATGGGGTAAAACTGTTGCAATGTGGTGTGACTTCAAGTCTGTAAAATTGATCATGTAAAAGTTAATACATTCGTAGATTATTCAGTTTATATTTCAAATGTATTCTGTTAGGTAAGAACAAGTAATAGATATACAGTATAATCTTTCTAGACCTTTCAAAAACTTTTCCACTATAATATAGAACGCAATGATACACATGACTTTAAAGTCAGCTCCAGCTCCCCCCGAACCAACATATTTAGAGAAACTAGTGAAAATAAGTGGACGTGATGATTTATTGCACTGAAAATATGCAGTACACATAAACTTCTGTTGAGTACATATGGGACATACTGGCTTTTTCAAGGTGAAATAAACAATCATGACTAATATAAGCCTTTAAAGCTTATGATTTTTGAAAGAATAAACTGAAGTTTTTAGATCACGCCTTTGTTACTGCTGCTGTTTGCTGAAGACTTCAGGTAAATTTTATCACAAGAAAAACAAGGTTGGCTAGGAAATCTCAGTGGTGAGATTCAGAAGGGGCAACTTCCAGCAGGAATTGGAAAGAAAAGGTTTTGCTAAATCTTTTGCATTTGCCCAACTTGGCTACCAGGCAAAAGGAAAGGCAATACAAAACATGAAAGAGAAGCATTTAAATGGCATTAGGGTTTTGTTGTTGTTGCTGTGTTATCTTGTGTTGCTGGTTTGTGGGGGTTTTTTTTGGATCTTACCCAGGAGAAAGGTAATTGTGCAATTAATTTTCAGTTGTGTTATAAAGCTCTTTGGTTTTATAGACTGCAAATAAAAGGCTTTAAAGAAATTTATGCTCTTGGTATTTTCATGTGGTCGGGTTGGCAATGACAATGGTCCTGACCAATATTTTAGCTCATAAAGTTTGTAAGAAGCTGGGCTGACTAGCCACTGTATATAATAATCAGCCGGGACTGATCATGGCACTTGGATCTGGATTTTGAATAGCTGTGCAATTGTTCAGATTCTTCTTTGTTTAATCCCTAATTAAACCTGGAGAGTGCTTCCCAGTTCTATCTGTAGTTCAGAATTTCAGTTTTAAATAATTTACTTCCTCTTAAGGTTTGGGCTGATTAATTTTCTTATTTATGCTTATCTTCTCATTCACTTAGGAATACGGTGTGAAAAATCTGTGTGTGCTATATATATCATCTTCAGCTGCTTAAGCATGGTTTCAGGTTGAGCCCAAACAGCTCTTCCTAGCATGTAATGAGGTGAACACAGAAAACAGCCATTGGGTGTGCAGCAGCACTTTGGCCTTTGTTGGCTTTTCATGTTTCCCTCTTACCAAGGGTTGTGGGGAGGGATGTGGAGAGAACAAACTTGTAGGCTACAAAGCGCATGTTACATATTCAAGATGGAGACCCTTTTGTCACTAATGCAAAGGTTTGTTTGCAGTGAGGTGGAGTTCTTTAAGTGCCAGATGTCATCTTTTTTGTATTTTCCTTTTTTTCCCCCTTCTTTCACCTGGACCACAGAGAAGTTATGCGTGACGACTGCAGTTTACAGGATGAGCAGTTTGGTAATCATTTAGAAAATGAGAATATACACATCAGTGCATGTAGTTTACAATGAACTGGACTGCGAACAGGGAAGCACACCAGAAGCCTCACTCCATAACATTAAAGATAATGCATATTGATTAAATTGGATATTTTAATTTACTGGAAGACATTGTATTCTTATTTAAAATCAAACATTATTAGTTCTTCATTATTTATTATTAAATATTTGTAGCAGTCTTCCAGCAATTGTCCTGAAGGAGAAATTAAAACCAGAAAATATGAAGACTTAGTTTTTCATCAAGAGATAAAAGGGAGGTGATGGAAAAAGGAAAATAGGTCTGAAAGTAAAAAGAACTATTCAAAAAAATGCACAAAGTCATCACTAAAAATGAGTGCTTTAATGACATAGCAAAAGAGACTGAGGACAAAAAGGTAGCTAGGTGTTCCAGTTGCCAGGTGTTCAATACCAAGGCTGGCTGGATGTAGCAGAATGAAAGAGCTGAACCATCGCATTGTCTGACAGAGCTAGAAATGAGATGAAGTGTGCTGCGCAGTGCCACATCTTTTCTCGTACTCTGTCAACAGCAGACAGTGCTAAGGAGCTGGCTGGCAGCCACACACTGTACGGAGATGCGTGAGTTCACAATGCTATAGCAGGGAAGCAGCAGATGGTGGTGCGTGGCAAAGGGCAAAGCCCTCTTAGCCCTTCCTTCAGCCACTGGATCCAATCCTGATTCAGACAAAGTACTTAGTGCAGCTGTCCAGTTACTTAGGAGATCCAGATTTGATAAACGTGCTGGGTTTGATAAATGTTAGTATGGCTGGAAAATTGCATTTAACTTAATAAATTCACTCAAAGCTGAACATCCTGTCTGGTGGAAAGAGATGTACTTTGTCATTCGGTTGTATAGAAACACTGTTAAATAGCTTTCTTAGTCTTCTGTTGCTACATAATGTTTCTACAAAAAAGAGAGATCGGGAGAGAGAGAAACTCACCTTGTAAGTTTCCAATTTTTTTTTAAGATAATAAATAAAGAAGTGAGAAAATAAGTGAGAAGACCTATAATATGAAAGAGCAAGTTAAGCAGGAAATTAAAGTATTGTTCCCCTTTCTTTCTTCAAAGACATCTATCCTAGGAAAGCCCTAGGAAACCTAAAATTACGGTCAAAGGACGCTTTAATGTAGTGTGGATGCACCTAGTTACTTGCCATATGTTCAACAAAGAGACTACTGAACAACAGGCAACAGAAGCAACTTTTATATTCATTATAAGAATGAAAAGAATAATGCATTCAACAACTCTTCTAATATTTTAAAAGTCTAGTGAAAAACATAACTTTAAATCTGTGTTCTATATTTCCCTATGGCACCAAACCCAAACAGCAGATGTCTTGTGTATGTGTGTACCAGGACCATCTGATGGTAGTCTGATTATTTTTAAATTTGAAAACTCATCTTTGATGGGACATAAAAAGCAAGCCTTGCTGCTTCTATCACTTTAATTTTCAGAGCGCTACAGCTTCTAACACTACTATGAATATTTCAGAACAGTTTATGTTCTTTCTATTGCAAGTTGTAAACTTAATGAAGAGTACTGATCAACATTAATTATCAGTAGAGCAAAACACAGCATACAACATCATACTGCTGCTTTTTTTTTTTTTTTTTTTTTTTCCTACAGGACAGTTTGATTACTTAAATGCTGAAAAGAGACCACCTCTTCCACAAAGAAGAAAGGATGTAGCATATTCAAGGGTTGTTTCTCAAGATCTTGTGATTTAGTGGCCCTTTATAAGGTTAATTGTTTATTATTTCATATCAGATGATTATTTGAAAATGCATCTTTTTTTTTCCATTAGCCATTTAGATACTTCTATGTTCATTTAAATCTACCACAGAACACCACAACTGTCCTGGGCATTCATTAAACTTTGGTGTGTTTTCTGAAAAAAACAACCATATTTCACTACATAGGAATGAGGAAGTTGGAATTGACAGATCATGTTAGCATGATCACTTCAGCATTTAGAAAAGAACTTATGCAGCTACCCTCTCCTTGCAAAAATTACTTTGGGGCATAAGCATTGCTCTGTTCTTACTGGAATGTTACATTTATTTCAAAGCTCAGCTCACACTGAGGATTTTTTTTAATCAACATTTCAATATCTATATGGTCTAGCAATAATAGGTTTTATGTAGGCAAAATTCTTTGGTTTTCAGGTTTATATTTCTACTTCCCTTTTCCTATCCATTGAAATAGAATAGTCTGTGACTTTAGGTAACTGATGACAACACAGATAACATCAGAGAATTTAAAGCCTACTTCATGCTTTGAGCCAAATTCAAACAAGAGATTACAAGGAAACTTGTATTCCAGTTGACCAGCTGTTCAACTAAAAGTAGAGTTACCAAGATAAATGCATGTGTTTGTGTCTGTGTGCATATATATATATATCAGAACATATATAAATATTTTATTTCTTAAAACACAGTAATGAACAATTAACAGTGTTACAGCTTCTTAGTACTAACTGGAGTTCAAAGCCAAAAATATTTTAGTGTCTAAGCCTTGTGAAGAAGCTAAATATTTTTCTGGTACTTTGGTTGCCTTAATGAACTGGAAGTTACTGAGGCTTATTTTAATCATTTGTGACCTGCAGCTGCAGTTATCAACCAGAATAAAACGTGCATAATGCAAGTTTCAAGAGATTGAGGCTGTCTGAAATGGAAAGGAAATTTTGTTACTTAAGATTTTGGCTCAGTGATGCTTAAAATATATTTATCTCTGCACACAGATATTAAATGACCCATGAGTGGAGTTTGATTTTCATACTGGAGGTGGGAGGAGGATCCTGCTGTGCTAGTCATGAGCTCCACACTATCTTGTGTTGCCTGGGGAGATCGGTCTCGGTTGCATACACATTCCTGCATATCCAGCTATGAGTAACTTATGATCAGAATGATAAACCTCACCATTTAAATGCTTCATGACTCAAGACCTCTTTAAAGCATATAAATATTTAAAATATTTCCACAAAGGGATCATGTCACTTTTTTGACATAAGTATTTAGGAGATTCCCAAAATGGTAGATTGGGTAAATTGGCAAGTAGTTTCTACTTGCCAGGATGGCATCAGACCTCAGCTTGCTCAAGGAACTGACAGGTATGCTCATGTGGCAGCAGCTCTGAGGAACAAAAGAGCTCAACACAACAGATGCTGTGTTGAGAACAACATCCTTCAAGCACAGATACTGTCCATCCCAATTCTCAGGAAAATAAGTGGCCAAAGTCTGATGGAAAGAGCCACTATAAAGGAGGTAGCAGCAGACTGAACTTGACGCTAATCACTTGACACTTTACTTGACAATTGCATCTGGAATACTGTATTCAGATTGGGACCCCAAAATTAAAGGAAGATACCAACAAACTAGAGCAATTTCAGTGGAGGACCTTGAGCTGTTTGGGAACTGGGGCACTCTCCATGAGAGGAGAGGCTGAGATCTAATCCTGTTTAGCATTGAAAGAGGCAGTTTCAGTAATCTGCTGGCAAATATGGGGAAGTTGTTAAGAAGACAAGACCAGACACTACAGACGTACTGAATCACAGGAGAAAGATGCTGGTCATAAAGTACAACAGAAAAGGTTCTAATTGGCTGGAGGTTTTCAAAACCTGACTAGAGAAAATCTGACTAGAGAAAATCTGAATTCAAAGTTCATCCTGATTTGATCAGGAGGTTGTACTAGAGATGTCCTGTGTTACCTTCCAAACAGAATGGCTATGTGATTTTATAACCAAAAAGTATTTTGATTCACAATCTAAAGATAGCCCAAGAAATGGGTGACAGATTACCAAAGGCATTTAGAAAGTAAGCAGATGAGGTTCCATGTAAGTCATCACCTACTCATCTATGTCCATGTTTCTTTTCAGTGACATTTTGTGCCACCTCTGTCCTTGTTATCTTGGTTAATGCATTGGAAAAACGAATCAAGGTTTCCTAATGCTACGGGTATGAATTCCAAATAAATGTGTTCATTAAGCAGAGAGTGCTTGGCCACTAATGGCATCAGGTTAGCAGCAGGCAACACAATTGCAATACTGTTTATTGTTTTATGTACTATAGTCCATATGTTGTCCTACCTCAGTTATCCCCAATTAAAAAGGCAAAAGAGCTGATTTTGTCTTTGTTGGGTTTCTGAAATTTTCTTTCTTTCGGGAGCGGTGGGTGGGTGGGGGGGGGGGTGGGGGTGTGGAGGAGGGTGGTGCAGAAAGGAAAAGGAGGAATGAGAAGAGCCAGCTATTTTTATTTCTGCCCCTACAAAATGGCTGGATCTCATTCCATTATTTGTGCAGAGATATGAGGAAGGAAAGATTGTTTAGACCTCATGTGGATTGGGCTAGAAATTTTGAGGAGAGCATGAATTAGTCAAGTTTGAACAGAAGTTGCCTTTCAATGTATAATTACGTTGTCAGCTAGAAAGAGCCCAAGTGAGTTTGGTTTTTTTGTTGCTTGTCTGTTGGTTTGTGGAGTGGTTTTTAAGCCCCTGTAACTACTTTTTGTTTTATTTCAAGTTCAAAGATTAACATGCTGGGTAAAACCTTTTGCATCTATACACTGTTTAATTTGGGATAGAATTTAACTGTTTGCTTGTAAAGACAAAAGTTATTTCACCCAAGAACTGACAGAATTCTAAACTTGTTCACACAACAATGGCAATGAAGAGCACCTCAGCAGAAGTGAAAAATGGACATTGAGAGTGCATAATTACTGACAATCTGATAACATGGTTTGTTGCAGGAATGCTTGATCAGTAGCTAAGCTATTCTGCATTTCAGTGTCAAGTCTCAACGACCCAGACTGCCTATGAAGTTGAGTGTAGGTAACATAAAATCATTTAAAAAAAAAAAAATTAACAGGTGCTAAAGTGTTCAGGCTAAATCCTACTGGGTAAATACAAGCTTGAAACTCACCAGAGTTCTGCCTTCCATTTTTAACTCTTAACTATTTCCAAGATAACAGTTTAAACTGTATGGACACAACTTCCCAAAATATACAATAACAGAGTCAAAGAAACCAAGAATTAGGCAAAGAAATTATTATAAAACTAGTCCTGAAGATTTTAGGCAAAATACCTCTCAGCATTACCTCATCATTAATGCATAGTTTTTGAAATGAAGAAGACAATTTATTGCAACCTCAAATTTTACTAACTATCCATTGACAAT
Organism: Thinocorus orbignyianus; assembly: GCA_013400375.1. Taxonomy (NCBI): domain Eukaryota; kingdom Metazoa; phylum Chordata; class Aves; order Ciconiiformes; family Thinocoridae; genus Thinocorus; species Thinocorus orbignyianus. The sequence continues at coordinate 456,808 of VXBW01002226.1, forward strand.
TTAGAAAATACAGAAGGGGACTGTGCACCATGGGAAATATCATTATGGCTGTTAAGTCTTATTTCAAACATGATTGTATGGTTAGAAGCTGCTGAAGTATTAACCAAAACTATTAACTCTTCAAGTGAAAGGAACTTTGCTGTAAGTACTGTGTGAAGTCAAACAAAACTTGCTGAATATGAAGGCGTCTGTTCCACTATTGGCACAACATCAGCCAGAGTTCTAAAGACCGATGCTGTTGCTGTTTTAATCTTCTTTATCAGAAGCTGGTGAAGACATCTTTTGACTGACTTTACCAGCATCCTTAAAAATGTCAAAAGATTTTCTAACCTTCCAAGTTTCATATATCCTTTACATGTGACAGACTGAGAAACTGTAACTGTGCTCGTCCTTTCATTCAGACACCAGATGTGAAACTCATATTTCTTTATGTTTTAAATTTTTTACCTAATCTTGCCTAGGTTCTTCTGTGACTGCTCCCTGTTGGGTTTGCGTTTATAATCTGTTGTTGTTTATTTTATTTCTATTGACTGAATTGCATAGCATCTGTAATAACAGCATATTCTCCACTCTCTCTGATTTTAACTTGAGCCTTATTTGAATGTACTGTTATGAAATGATACATTCCTTGTTCATATTTGATGAAGTAAGAAAGAACTTGTTCTTATGATCTCTTTTTTAAAATACTTTTATGCCTTCAGAGCATTGCACACCATTTTTGTATGTTTTGAAGAGCATAAATTTTACATTTGTATTTCTTCTCTTGTTTCTTTTTTTATTTATTTATTTATTTTGTACATTTTGCTATTGGATTGGTAAAATATAATTTCCCCAGGAGGTCTCATTCTTTTCAAATTAATCAAAGAGTGTTCTTTTTTTGCCACAGTGCAATTCAAACTGAGACGAACAGCAAGAGCACATAATGCATTTTTAAACTTCTGTGCTGTTAGCAGTTGCTCTTTGAAGTATTTTTCTGCTTGTAAAATCTATGGCACTAATAAAGCATTACACTACATATGATTTTACTGTGAGCTGTGAATCCCACTGAAATAGAGAGATAAAAGCCACAGGCATACATACAAACAAGGACATATCTGAATAATTCTAAAAACAACTTGAAATGTATTTGAGAGAGCAACGTGGTGACTCAGATTTCCTTAAAATAAAACCACACTTCCAGTCTTGTGCTGCTGTAAACTGCCCAGAATTGTAGACACCAAAACACCAGAACTGATGTTGTCTTTTTTGCTTTTCTCACATTTGGGGTGACGGAGAGGTTAAAAAAAAAAAAAAAAAAAAAAGGTATCATAAATAAACAGGTATTAATCTCAATATTGACATAATAGGAGGGGGAGGTTTCAGAAGAATTATTATATTATTATTTCAGAAGAATGTTGGCAATCATGTCCCAAATGCTGTGAGGAGACATTAGAGAACCATGTACAAGTGGTCTGAAATTTCTTTTAGAGACTGACTCCAAGGTAATTTTGCTCATCTCTGTTATATCACATGATGCAGGAGAAAAGTCTAGCTGTACACCAGTATATACTGTATAAATGATGAATTGTTTTCTTTCCAGTTAGTTCAAAGATATTATTTCCTTGATACCATGAATTTGTAACCATATTTTGAGTCTCCTTCATAAAGTTTAAAGACCACTTTTGCTTGTCAGGAAGTGTCAAATCTTGCCTCCAACTAAAGTGAAGGGTTTTTCTCAAAAAGGTTCCCACATGTTAAAATTTTAATTCAACCTATTATAAAGTGTACTTTTAATGACCTGTTATACTAATCTTGTAATATCCATATATTTGTACCAGAATATTAACTTATTTTCTAATTAAACGCAGGACTAATTCTATACAGCAATAAAGATGGAATAACAATGAAGGCAATGTGTTACAGCTATTTAGCTTATAAATAGTACTTTATTTAAAGAATTGTTCAGCCATTGCTGAGAATATTGCATTTCTAGAATGGAAATATTGTGTGAAAACTGTACACAAAACCCAAACAGACACAATAATCTCATAATGCGAATACCTGCTCAGATGTCTCATTTTTGCTCTTGTCCCAGTTTAACCAGGGAATATATACCCAATATCAAACCATAGAAATAAGAATCTACCCACGAATAATAAAACAAATACAGTGTGTTAGTATCCAATTGTTAAATTTAAGTATTTGTAGATGTGTTTCTGTAATGGTGTGTCCACATCATCAGCTTCTGCTGGAGGAGTTGTTTCCTTATAGCTGCAAGCTCATTCTCCCTCCATGAGTCATTATCAGATGCAGGACTGAGTAACTGAGCATATCAGAATATAAAAATAAACAAAAGAAAAAAAAAAACCAAAAAACACACTTGAAATATTTATGTGATAGCTTGATTTTACAACATTTCAAATAAAAATTTATCCTTTGTTTTCAAACTGAAAATATTTATCCAACTGAAAATATTTTCATAGTAATTTCATTACTGTGCAAACCCCTTTAAAATGAAGAAGACCTTTTAGTGAGTTTTCATAAGTTTTGCTGTTGGTATTTAAATGGTAGTTTAGTAGTTTTTCCAATTGCTGCTCTGAAGTGAAGAATAATTCTGATAAGAGAAAGAAGTGCTTTGTTAGTAGCTGTAAGACTCAACATTTCTAGACGGTGATTTGTGCTTCTTTAGCCAAGGGATGGTTCCAGCATGCACAATGTCTGATTCACTGATGTGTATAACCTGCATGTAGGAAATGTGCTTTCAACAGAATTGATTTAAACTTTTCACTATTGCAAAGCACACATAGTGAAACTGCAGTCCACCATCAAGACAATGCCATGTTTTTTCAAGAGCTATTATCTCACTCTGGATAGGTATATTGATTTCAGAGGCATTTAAGAGGCAGAGAGCATTTATCTTTGATCAAACCACTTTCTTAAATTTAATTATTGGCTTCCTCCTAAAAACATGTAACCTAGCATGATGCAAAATTAAATACACATTCCTCCTCTTTTTATGTTAAATGTGTTCAATATTGTTGAGCCTTTCTTCCCCGTGTTTGATCTATAAACAAATGAATATAAAATGAACTTAATAAATCACTAGTGACAGGTTCAAGAGAACTCTGCTGTTCTTTTTAACTGAATGCTAAATGAATATGGTTAAACTTATAAAAGGAATTTGGTAATGAGGGTGTATTATTGCTTTGAACTGTTTGTAACCATTGTCATTCTTTTGTAAATTTTAATGAAAATCCAGTGCTGCCCTTGTCACATTGAAATCAGAACAATCAATTAAACTGCATTCAGTTTACCTTTATCTTGCTAGTGTTTACCTGTTTTGTATGTTCTTCATTTTTCCTTAAGTCAAGAGTAGTCAAATTTGAATACCTACATATCTCTTTTGAGGCAGAGCAACTCTTTCTGTTGTGAATGGGATTCAGACCCAGATTAAGTTAATCAAATTTTGCTCAACCCTGCTCAACAGGGCAATATGTCAGTTTTGATTTCAGTAAATGTAGGTGTAGGATCAAATCTGTTACCTGTGCATAGGTCTGGCCTGTAACTGTCTTTCCATAAGGGTGTGGGTCTGCCATAAGCTCTGTCCTTCTTCCACCTGACCTGTGCAAACATCTCAGATATTCTAGGCCGTTTCCCATACCTTTAGATGATGATAGACAAACTAAGTTTCTAGGTCTCTACCTAATCTAAAGAGAATTCGAACACTGAAGACGTGTAAAAACACCCTCACATAAACATTTTAAATTCATGTCACCCACTGGAGTTGATTGCCCCTTATCAAGATCAAAGTTTTTTTGCTTTGTATTTAAGCTATTTCAGGATTGCTTTTCTCACATTCCAGAATGTGTTTTATCATTAAATTTATCAATTGAGAACAAATTATATAAAACAACACAAAATATTCTGGGACCAAAATTGCCATTCAAGGGAATAAATAGTAGTAGATAAAGATTGGTGCTGCCCAAAGGTCAACTCCTTTTCCAGAACTGTAGAGTTAGTTTCAGATTTATCTGGAAAAGGCTTATAAATCAGGTTGCTTTCATAAAATACTATTCAGAATGCTGATATTCTAACAGTCGATTCGTCACATCAGATCTCTTTGTATCTACAGATAAGAACCTTTTGAAATAGAGATAATTGTGTTTGGAGGTTTTTTTATGTGTGATTGCATCTTCAAACTTGGAAGCCCCATACCCAGTGCAGCTGTCTTATATGACTAAGTCTAGGCCCTATTTCATCAAGACTGAAAGAAATTTTCTCCTTTCAATGGTAATGTATATCTCTCACGTTATTGATTATATTACTAAATAAAATACGGAGTCTCAAATTCTGGATCCTTCAGTCTAAAGCAAGGTCAGTAAAATGACTGCACAAGGCAATAAGGTGCTTTCGAAAAAGATATTTCTCTTAAATATAATAACTGAACTCTACTTTCTTGCAGAAAGAAGTTAATATACTCAGCATTGTCTTGCTTTTTTCACATTCCAAATTTTTTTTCAGACAACATTTAAATCCAAATTAACCGTATTGCTCTTCTATTTTTTTTTAGCATGGGCTAGCAATATAGAAGAGAGCAAGTAGTCTCTTGACTAGAAAAATTACTGTATAAACAATACATTCATCAAACAAGGAGCTCCATTTCCACCTCTACAGAATGTTCTTCTGATGATAGGACGCTAAGCAGAAAAGTAAAATTTAAGGTGATTAATCACCATGATATCTCCCTTAAGGCCAAGCTATTCCCATTGAACTTTCTCATTAATGTACTAGCTTTCCTCTCAAACTTGATTCCTTTCAATCACAACCTCACTGTGCTACTGGGCAGTTCCAAGGAAGGCTCTTTGGCTATTATTGAGCACTATTTCAGCATCTGTGCAAGTTGCATACACATTCCTCTGTATTAGCTGCCTCATACTTTCCTGTCTTTCTGTATGGTTAAAACTATACTTTAAAGTCTCATATAAGCATTTCTAACCTGTTAAACAGGTTACTGTGGTTTTAAGAATAAGTAATGTTATACAGATCCATAAAAATATCTCTTTTTCTAAACACTGATAGCTGACTGAAAAGCTTCTCGCATGTAACTTTCCTGTATTCGAGGGGGGGAAAGGCTTTGTAAAATGAACAAGGAAGTTTTTCTATAGAAGCAATAATGAAAATATCTGAATTATGATATTACATTTTCCTGTGTCTAGTTTGCTGTATTCTCTCATTACGGCATTTTAAGCTTTCTTCTGCATTCCTTTATTCCTTTCTGGGATTTTGCCAGTTTTGCACATACTAATTTGGCCAGTTAATAAGGAATGCTAATTGCCTGTCTGACCTCTGCTCTTGGCCCCTGTGTGAACTCTACAAAACTCTTCACTGCTCAGCTGCTGCTTTGTCAAACCAACGACTGTGGACCAGTAAAGGCCTTCTGTGTAATGTTTTTCCAGATATTTTTCCATCTTACAAATCTGGTAAATGCTCAATAACATTCCAAAATCTGAGGGGGATAAAAGGAAGGGAGCAAAGAGATAGGAACACATCTTTATATTCCAAGACATAATAGTTATGGCTGCATAAGAATTATTTTCTTTAGATTCTAAAATTAATCTTTACGAAGTTACTTTTTTATTCTTTTTCTGTTTTTTTTTTTCTTTTTCTTTTTCTTTTTTTTTTTTTTCCCCAAAAAAGGTGAAATGTAGGAGTGGATAACCTCTTAAAATCTTATTATGTATTGACCAGCTCATATCTCCAAGGAAACTTATTTTCCTTCCTTCACTTCTGTAGAGACTCCCTTTAGCTGCTCAGCATTGAGTTTGATTTATGAATGCACTTAACACTTTTGGATTACCTACATAAAAAAATGTAAGTGTACCAATTGAATTTGGCATTAGGTCCAATATTCTTTGATGATGACTTAATTTTTCATCCCAGTGTAAAACTGATGTAAAATGATAGTAGATCAGAATCTTAGTACTGGATACTAACTTTGATCTTATTTTTCACATTTATATAGCCGTACAGGTAGAGATGTATTTTTATTTTGACTCATCTTTGCTGAACAAAGATATCCATATATAGAAATACTTGTTTTGCAACAAAATGTGCATCAACCTGCTAAATATTTGCAAGTAGCAGTAGAACATGAAAACAAGTTTTGAAACCCCTTTACTTTACAATTTTTTTTTTTATTATTTTTTTTTTTTGAAGGCTCGGTGGTCTATTGGGTCAATTTCAATTCCCAAGGATCCATTTGAATCTACAATAGTAGTAGACTAGTAGTAAAATGAATGTATTTTAAGGGGAGAAGTATGCACTTATTTCATAACATGATATTGTAATTTTTAGCACATAAAATGTCAAGGTAAAAAACCCCATGAATCTGAAAGTGCATTATATTCATTCTCACTCTTTTGTTTGTCATTGGCTCTGAATTTGCAAGAAAAATGCTGTTTTTCTTCACTGAATCTGTGCTCTTTTAAAATTTTTCCCCTACAAATAATTATTTCAATATTCACTTGGCACTAGTACAATATTTATTTTCACTGGAAGCAGAATTTTTTTTTTTTTTTTTTAAATCAAGAAATTGCACATTGTCACTTTGATCTTTCTAAAGAACTTAGACCCACTGACAGTGATTACTATAGATCTGAACAGTCTTAATACTTGGAACTTGTAATTGTTTTTCATGATTAAGAGAAAATAAATGAACTGCAAGTGCAATATGAAAACGAGAATGTCATTCAGTCTTTAACACCTTCTTGCCCTTGTAAGGAAAAACAAGAGGATCTCGGCTAGGCATTTCCCAAAGCTTGTTCCTAGGCAAAGCATAAAGGATTCTTTCTTGCACTACGGGAATTTAAAGAGCTTTTCAGGTTAATGTTTTATGGGCAAATAAGTTGTTGAATTTACTAAGCATAAGATGTATGAATATATTAATCATAGTATAAATGTGAATCTGTGAATTAAAACTTAGCATGCATTATATTCCTGGAATTGTTAGGCATGTTCTCTTATTCCTTGGATACCTAGCCAGCTGATTCTAAAATTATTAATTAATTTGGAATATAGTAGCTTTTCTTATGAAAATCCTGTAGAAAACATCCAACATTCAGTGTTCTGAAAAATTCACTGAGTTATCAAGCAGAAAAAATGTCATGTGATTCATGTGGCTAACCACATCATATTAAAAATGAGCAGTAAATGGCTGAAGCAAAAAATGCAAAAACTCATATGCTAAAGGGAAAGAGCTGAATAAATTCAGTAAAAGTTGACTTTTGCAGTTATAACAGAGCACTGTAAGCAAGCAACAGGACAGAAAGCAACATTATGTAAATGGAGTAATGTTAATTAACTGTCTTTTGGAAGAATTCCAACATTGCAATTGTAATACTTTAAGCATACAATAGGTGAGATATCTACTGTTGCATAAAGAAGCCAACTTTAATTTCTATCCAACTGTATTGGGTTCAATTTGAATCAATAAACATTAACGGCAAGATTATTTAGATAATCCTCAGTTGCTGGAAAAGGCCACTAATCTTCAGATGAGCAGTAACGGTATATCTGTAAATTTATTTTTCTTGCTAGTGTCTTCTCTGTTGCAGATATTTCACAACAACCTGGTATTTATCATAACTAAATAGGGTAAGTAGTTCTTAAGTAATTATTCAACCTATAGGAGCTGACTTGGCTGAAATACACAGTCAGCACAGTAATAAAACTGGGGACAACTTTATTTATCATTTTGCTACATGAATAATGAACCCATAAATTGAAGGTATAGCAAAGACTTTGGTAAATGTGGTTGGGGGAAAGGGAAAACAATTCTCTGAAGGAAGTTACTTTGCTCAGAGAATACGTCAGCTTTTAAGAACAAAAAGAAAGATGGCAATTTCCTACCTTAGCCTTTTATAAAGCTTCCTGTCACTCTCATTTTTCATAAGTTATATTTACAGTAAAGTCAGTAATATACTTCAGAGAGTTTCTAATACCTCTGGTTTGGGGAAGCAGAGAGGAGGTTGGGGCTGTGGGGTGAGAGCAAAAACCTTTTCCTAGATTGCTGTCATCATCGGCTCTAAAAAAATGAAAATATTGTTTTGTTCCAATTCTTTCTCTTATCATCCCTTTTAATGTGTCCTAATCTTCAACAATAACTATTGAAATCTTTTGCAAATTTCAGCCAAAATAAATGAAGGGATAAAAAACAGAAACCCTGACCAGCAGAGACATCACAGGAATATTTTCAGAATGACAGAATCCATACAGAAGGTAAATGGATAAATTCTTCAGAAACTAGAAATATTTGTGTATATATATATGTATGTAATATATATATATATATATATTTAAAAGCCTTTGGGAGGCTGCATAGAAATGATGTCAGAGAAGTAGAACAATTACTCTTTTCAAGCCGAGTTGTTTGAGAAACCAGAGATACAAGAGTTGGTCTTCTGTTCATCTTTTTCTGCATTGACATATAGAAACGTAAGAACTACCTCCTACTGAAGGAGAAGTCCAATAGTCTCAGGAGCTGCTTTTTCTCCCCATGGTTCCTTTTTTTTTCATTAAGAACAGTTGTCTTTTTCAGACTTAATGTTTTCCCTTTCTTCCGTCCTTCCGTTATTCATTTCTGCATATTTCTTCTTTATATTGAGAGAATTTGTAAATATCTAAGGATAGTCTAATAATCTGTGCCCATAATTATTTTGTACAACAAAATCATTCATCCCATGTCATAAAAACTGGTGTGTAATGCAAACAAAGTAAACCAGATGAACTTAACTATTTTGTACATGCAGGAGATAGGTAAATGCTCAAGAAACATAAACTCTGCTAACTCATATTTCTCCCATTTGCATCACTGCTTCCTTGTAAGAATTAGTCTAAATCTGGAGTAAACTAAGCCTACTAACAAAGTAGGCCCACTCACATCAGTCCTTTTGAGTTGAATAGAAAATAAAATAAATCAAAATATTACTAAAAATTCTAGGAAAGATGAAGCTTAAGGACAGTTATATATCACTGTACCAGACTGAAGCCTATATGTCTGCTTTTCCCACATAAAACTCTGCATTGAAAATACTCCGCCGGTAACAGCGATATATAAACCATCCCCTGAACCTAAGAGGTGACATTTAAGCTGTCTTCCAGTGAAAACACTTCAAGAGTTAAAACCCCAGCATGATCTTTCATCTCTTACTGCTGCCTAGTTGCTTTCAGCAGACTGAACACAGCATCAGTTCATACTCACATGTTTAGGAGGTTGTCTTCCCAATTCCCAGGGCTGGAATGTGAAAATGAAAAGATATAGTGAACTAGATTCTTAAATGTAAGCTTGACATTTCTAGATGTTGATAAAATGCACTGGAGAAGGTGGATAGCCACTTCCTCTTGCCACTTGAGATCTGTGACTGAAGTACAAAGAAAATATTGTTACCCTTGACTCAGAATCAATATGGAAAAGAAGAATTTTCCTTTTTTTTTTTTTTTTTCTTGTTGTAAAATTAGGTCTATTTGAAATAAATCCGTTTACAAAGTGCCGCATATTTTTGGTCTATACCTCTTCCACAATATAAACTTCTTCCCCTTTCCTTTCGTACTGATGAATTAGCTAGATTTGAAACCCAGAAAGGAAAAACGCTATCAGGAACCAGTTTTCTTGCTCAGTTTTCCTAGAAGCTGGATGGATTTAAGCACAACCTGTAGACTGTACCTCCAAATGTACACGTCCTCTTGTATCTCCCACTCACATTTATTTTTATATTTAATTACTCCTACTGTTTTAAAATTAATTTCTTTTACAAGCTTGAATTCAACCAAATTCAGCTTCCAAGTGTTGGAGCTGTTTATGCCTTTTTTTGCAAGACTGAGCAACCCCACTTACATGTCTTTTATTTGTCTGAGCACCTGTATTCTGACTAAATCACCTTTTAACCTTCTCTGCAGATAAGCTGAATGGATTGAACTCTTTAAACCTCAAATAATAAGACTGGTTTTCTTCCACAGCATTTTTACATCCCTTCTTTGAACTGTCTTCATCATTTCCGTATTTGTCTGGATGTGGATGATGGAAATAGCCACATCCTTGCAAAGGTCTGTTTCTTTCATACTAAGTCAAAACCGTTTCACTATTTTAACTTGACAGTCTTCTTTTATGCATTTGTGGACAGTATTAATCCTTTTGCTCCAGTATGAGACTGGAAGGTCATGTTAAGGAGGTACGGTGATGATGTCAAGTAGTTTTCTGAATCCCTGCTTTCTGAGGTAATCTCTTTTTTGTAGCTACAGATCTAGCTATTTGTTCTCTTTGATATTACCCTGACTAAAGTGCTTTAAAATACTTATGGGTAAGTTATGACGACTTGTTTCAGAATGACTGAGGTAATCAATCACTTGTCCTTCTCATTGGTTCCAACCCAAGTGCATCTAGCATAGTGTTCATAACATCATCTAATATAGACACCCTATAAAATGTTCTATGTGTGGAAGCCCTGTAGAAAAAGTTCCAGTTACTGCTCTTTATCCACTTAAAAATAGCCTGTCCATCTATAAACTTTTTTTAAGCCCTTTATTAGGTGTTATGTTAATTTTCTACAGGTTTTTAATCAAGACGTGGTCTGAAAGTAAACCAAAGATCACTTTCTCAAGGAAGTTGTGAACAAATTGAGCTATATTCTTGATAATAGCACAGGAATTGTTATGAAACTGAATCCGGTCTAATTTGTTGGATGTCTACTCTACTTTTAGTTACTGATAGGACTGATAGCTTTGCACCACATTTCTCTGATCTTTTTAATAGGGAAAAGAGGTCACTGGTGTTATTTAAACAAGGCTCCCTGCTACCCTGTAAATTCATTTATCTATGTAGTCAAACCTGAAGTGAAGTTATAGTGGATCCAGTCTAGTACCATTATCAAACAGGTTTGGGAAGAAAAGGCCAATAGCATCATATCTCTAAAATGAGAAAGCATGCCAGAGCAACTGGTAAGCCAACTTGGCAGTTCAGGAAGTATATGAAGTGGCCCCATGCAAAGTCTGCAGGACTGTAGCCAAAAATGTCTCATGAATTTTTAGGTGCCAAACTATTGGTGACAAGATACTGAAAATTAGCCTACATCAAGTCAAAACAAGATCAGCCTACTCTTAATGAAGTACTTCTATGAAAATAAACACCCACAACCTGCTGGAGAGTTTCTGAGCACAGCAATGCCGATAAGCACATTTAGATACTGCTGTCATCCCGGGTTTTCTTATGAACCCTTGGAAGGTATATACTCTCTGTGAATTGTTTAGTGACTCAGCTAGAGACATGGAGATCAGATATGTAAGTTCCAGTTACTTGTTTTCTGTCTACATAGGACATGAGTTTTGAGTATTATATAGTGTATAATGAAAAGGCAGAAGGATTTAACTCACTTGGGTAATCCTATTTCCTAACATTCATTATCAGTAACTTCACAGCTGCTGTATGGCTTACTTATTAAAATAAAAATTAGTAGGAGAAGTTTGTTGATGTCAGATTTATTCAGAGTGGCAAGACTTACCACCTGACATATCTAGGTAATTAGAGGGGGGCTCTAGCAGAAGGTTAGAGCTCAAATATTACATAGGGCTTATTGCTTGGCATGCTGAATTGACTCTTGACCAGTGTAAGGGATTTTTCTGGTAATGTTCTGCACTAACATTATGCAGAGATATTTGAATAATTTCTCTTTAGAGTCTTTGTTTTTTCCTCTCCAAATAATCATCTTCCTTTATACTGTTGCCTCTTTGATCACAGGTAAGTGACAAAACAGAGCTACACTTCTTTCAGGGGATGCATGTAGGTCGGGGCAAATTTCTGAACAGAGACGATATCAAGCATATGCTTATAAATTTTATTTGGAAAAACAAATTCGGAAGTGATACCACTAGTGATGCATTTTTTAATTCCACTATTTTATTTTATTTTTTTCTGAGAATGCTTGTTTGTTTTTTTTTTTAAATAAAAACGGTGCATTCCAGAGTACGCCCACTCAGTGGTCCTTCTGGAATAAAGAAGAAAGGAGTCTGGATTGGTTTGGAATATGCTTCCGTGTTGTGTACTGCTCTACCTTCTGGGAGTGATGTCCCAAAGAAGAGAGGTCTTCTAGGTGTGTTGTTTGGCATAAGTTCAGTAGCCAAGAGGTATTTATGTCAGAAAGATAATTCCAAATGCCTGATTTGTGCCTGCCCAGTCCTGGCACAGACTGCAAACTCATTCAGTCCTGCAGTGCAAATCAGAGTTATACATGAATACTTACAAGTGAAAATTTAGTCTAGTAGCTATAGGGTAAGTGAGTGAATCAACCATACCCCCCATTTTAAACCAATGTGTCTCTTGAGCGGTTTTAGATTGGTTTTATTGGTCAGAGATGCCCAAGAGATCAGGCAGTTGCTATTCATGATCTCTTTGTAGCCCTGTAAAGGAGAATTGTAGTGGAAAATTGCAATGGAGAATTGCAATGGAGAATTGCATTGGTACTTGGTCAAAACAGCCAGGAAAAAGATGAAATTACTCATCTTTTCCAGCCCGCTACCCACAGGTGAGCAGAGTGGGTTCAGGGCTGGGGAATGAGTACAGAAATATTAGTGGACTTGGGATCCAAAAAAAGAAGAGTATGGCATTTGGTGTACAATCCTAAGTCTATGTTAACAAAATTGGGGAGGAAAGGACAGCACATTTGCAGGAAGAACAGTCTCTAGTTGTACCAGAAGTGATATCTTCTCTAAAGATAGTCCCATGCATGGTTTTGGTGGAAAGGCTATATAGCCTCAGGCATTTGTCACTGGTCTTTGCACTAACAGCCAAGCCATTGAACCGGGTGCAACAAAGCACCCTTCATGCCCCTACCTTTCATCCTTATGTGAGAGGCATTTGCCTTTCTATCTGTCTGTATTCAACTGGCTCATTTACTGGTGCTTTCAAAATAAAGCTTATAGATGACAATAGCATCATCTCTGATATTAAAGTAATCAGAAAATGGGGTGATAATGCTTCCATACTTATTTCCTTCCTCCAGAATGGCAGAGCATTTGCCACAAATAGGATTTAGACATCTTTTTATAAAAAATATAGAACTTACACTATAATGTTATTTCTTCAGGCAAGCATCTAATTCTTACAATAAAAGAGAAGAAAATTATTAAACTGGAAAATGCACCATTGTTTTCTAGAGGAAACAGTATAATAGAAGTGGACTTTGTATGGTAATAAATTTTCCCTGATCTACAACTGATCTACAATTCCTGTATCTCCCCTGTGGTTCTGTACAAGCATTATAAAGAGTGTTTCAGTAGACCAAAAAAAAAAAAAAANAATTTGGGCAGCCAGCTGTTTTGGTTTAAGGTGCATGCCAGTTTCTGAGGTGTTCTGTCTAGTTTATTTGAACATACTTAGGTTGCCACCCTGTCAGATGTTTGCAGGGTGGCAGGCAACAGAAACCAGCAGAGTGCTGTGGGTGCTTTTGGTCTGCAATTCAGCATGGTCACAGCTGACCCACAGCATGAAGTACCTGATAAAGACTATTTGATTTGTCTTAAAAGTGTTCCTGAAAAGGAAGGATTTTACTCTACATGGTTTTAGGCATTTTGTTGACACTGCAGCTTGGTAGAAAAAATAAAGGTTTTGAATTAGCAATGTTTCAGGTAGAGGAGTGGCAAAGGTTATAGAGTGTTTTTCAAACATACATTCTTCACAAAAAATCATTCCAATGAATTATTTTCTTTTCCTAGCCCTGCTTATTGGTAAGTGTTAAGAGTAATGCTTTTTCGGTACAAATCTGACCGGGTTAACTGGGACTTGTTTCCAAATAGCATAAATAAAATTTACATGGAGATGCTCCTTAACAAGGCAGTACTCTGGTCCAAACAGAAATGTGCTCCATCTGGCACAGCAGAAAATAAGACAGATGCTGGAGAGGTGGCTATGTGGGTTTTTTAATTGTAATTGTTCAGGAATTTTAAGAGTTCATTAAGTACTTGCCATATAGGAAAGTCAAAGATAGAAGCAGTGATATAGTTCCTAACATGAAATAAGTGATACAGAAATACATATTTGAGTGGAAGGGCAAAGAGAACAACATGTAATTGATAATTTCCTTTTCCAATCCCATACAGCAGCTCGGAAATGTATCGCATTTTTATACTCCTACCAACACACATGATCTCACAAACTGCAAAAATAAATATGTTCATATACACATATCTTTCATACATTTAAAATAGACTGCCTCTGAGGGCAAATGAACATTTAGAAGCAGGTTGGTTGCAATTCAATAAACTTGGATGTCTTCAGGTTCAGATATGTCTTCTTTTTTATTAGTAGAAGAGTTCAGTTTTCAAGTGTAATGTGAGTCTACTGCATAGAGGGGTCTACATAGCAGACAATGAGGAAGTATGAACTTAGAAGATCTGCGTGGCATTTGGACTCTGTAATGTCCTGGTTAGGATGTCCAGCTTTTACAGTTGCTGAAAATTGTATGTATATTCCTGTTCTGTCTCCAAAGAGAGAATTTAGTTTCTTAGTGGACTTCAGTGACATTCATTAGAGCAAAAGAGCTGCTTCCCACTTCATGAGGAGCTGTGGTTGAAAAGATAAGATTTGCTCCTGCAAGTGAAGCAGAATGTTCTTCTGTACCAAACTGAACAATATTACAAAATATGATCCACTATACAGTAAAGCAGGAGGATGTAGTATGTATAGGCTTCAATACAGGGAGTATCTCTGCATCTTGTCACCTAATGCATGCACTGGAATCAAAGAGGGTGCAAAAAGGGAAGTATGGTCCATTCCATGGCTCCACATATTTCCAGTATAATTTTTTTCATTGTTTTTCTTTTCTCATTCTAAGTAAAGGAGTATACACCCTGCAGTGCATAAGCTTTAACACTACTGTGGGAGACCTAACAATGACAGATGAGCATAAAAGGTAAGCAAAAAGATATTGAAAATATTGTCATAAATCAGACAGGAAAGACTGACTTTGGGAAAAGCAAAAGCTGACACAAGAAAAAAGACCCTAATTTGAAAGATATTTTCAGGGAGAAAGGGAAACTTGGAAATCATTCCTGTCGTTAGCATTTAAATTTACATTGAATTAAACTTTCATTTTCACTGTAAAATGTCAAGAACAACAATAAAACCCTCAATGTAATATTAAGTTCTGTAAGTGGTTACATTATTTTGCAGGGAAAAAAACCAACACAATAGCTCCTCCTGAATGGTCTAGTATAATTGTGACTGGAACAACGAATTTATCTGTAGGCTTCTCATTAATAGAGCAATAAAGTGCATAGAACTTAGTCTCTAGAATTATCAGAATGCTAATCAACAAAGTGAAATATTCATATGTGGATTGATACAGAAATAAAAATTTTGAAAAAGCTTCTTGTACTACATTTTCTTTATAATGTTAAGGAAAAATTTTGGATTATACTTTTTTGATGTTTTAGCATATTTCCAGAATATTTCTTTATCATCGTGACCATGGTAATATCTGTCCTGTTTTAGTTCATTTTACCCCTAGGAACTAAAATCTACAAGAATAATTTATCAGCAAAGCTGATAGTCACAGACAAAACTTTCTCCACTATGGCATAAAAGCAGGAAAGCAGAAAGGTTATAACACTGTACAATTTAGGACAATCATTTGGTTTAGCTATACATAGAAGTAGTGTAACAATAACAATCGTGACCATAAAATGGTAAAATTAAAGATTCTTAGGGCAGCGAGGAGGGTGTGCAGCAAGCTCGCTACCCTGGACTTCAGGAGAGCAGATTTTGGATTCCTGGGAGATCTGCTGGCAGGGTAATGTGGGAAAAAGAACTGAAGGGGAGAGAAGCCCATGAAAGCTGGTTAATGTTCAAGGATCCCTCCTCCAAACTCAGGAGAGGTGCATCCCAAAAAAAAGAAGAGGTAGGTCAAAACAGCCAGAAGGTCTGTGTGGATGAACAAGGAACTGTTAGACAAGCTCAGAATCAGAAAGGAGGCCTATAGAGGGTGGAAGCAAGGATGGATAGACTGGGTGGAATGTAGAGAAACTCTCTTGAGTGGCCAGGAACCATATCAGGCAAGGGAAAGCCCAGAGAGAACTGCATCTGGAAAGGACAGAAAAGACAATAAGAAAAACTTCTATAGATATGTCAGGAAAAAAGGCAAGACTAGGAAGCTGTGGACCCTCTCCAGAAGGAAATGGGAGACCTGGCCACCTAGGATATGGATAAGGCTGAGCTACTGAATGACTTCTTGCCTCAGTCTTCACCAGCAAGGGCTCTAACCGCACTGCTCGAGTCATGGAAGGCAAAACCAGAGGCTATGAGAATGGAGAACTCCACAGTAGGAGAAGATCAGGTTCAAGACCACCTGAGGAACCTGAAGGTATACAAGTCCATGGGACCTGATGAAATCCATCTACAGGTCCTGAAGGAGCTAGCAGACGATGTTGCTAAGCCACTTTTCCATCATATTTGAAAAATTGTGGCAATCTGGTGAAATTCCTGCAGACTGGACAAGGGGGAACATAACCCCAGTATTCAGAAAAGGAAAAAAGAGGACCCAGGAAACTATAGGGCAGTCAGTCTCACCTCTGTGCCTGACAAGATCATGGAGCAGATCCTCCTGGAATCTCTGTTAAGGCAGCATGGAAAATAAGGAGGTGATTGGAGACAGCCAACAAGGCTTCACCAAGGGCAAATCCTGCCTGACAAATCTGATGGCCTTCTACGATACTGCCACAGACTTGGTGGACAAAGGCAGACAAAAGGACAAAGGACAACCAAATCAAGTGCAGGGTCCTGCACCTGGGACATTGCAATCCCAGGTACAAATACAGGTTGGGCAGAGAATGGCTGGAGAGCAGCCCTGAGGAGAAGGACTTGGGAGTGCTCGTGGATGAGAAGCTCAACATGAGCCGGCAGCGCGTGCTGGCAGCCCAGAGGGCCAACTGTATCCTGGGTTGCATCAAAAGAAGTGTGGCCAGCAGGTCATGGGAGGTGATTCTCCCCCTCTATTCTACGCTTGTGAGACCCCACCTGGAGTGCTGTGTCCAGCTCTGGAGTCCTCAACATAGAAAGGATATGGTCCTGTTGGAACAGGTCCAGTGGACGGCCACCAAGATGATTAGAGGGCTGGAGCACCTCTCCTGTGAAGACAGGCTGAGAGAGCTGGGTCTGTTCAGCCTGGAGAAGAGAAGGCTTCAGGGAGACCTTCTAGCAGCATTCCAATATCTGAAGGGAACTTAGAGGAGAGCTGGAGAGGGACTTGTCAGAAAGTGTAGTGATAGGACAAGGGGTAACGATTTTAAATTGGAGAGGGGAAATTTAGATTAGATACGAGGAAGAAATTCTTTACTGCCTTGGTGAAATGAGATCTCCAGACCAAGATGTATGTCTGCATCTATCTTTGCACACTACCTGACATGGTGTGGAATAGGGAAGAATTTTGAACATGAGCCACATCTGTTGTTTAATATTGTTAAATTAATTTCTACAAACATCACAGAATAGAACACATGATTGATACTTATATCACCACCCTGCAATTGTCTGGTTCACAAGCATGATCCAAACTACTTTCCTACTTCTCCAGTTGTGCATTCCTCTGAGTGTTACACAGGGAGCTTGTGGAGAACAAACTACTCACTCATGAAAAACACAAGAAGCAGCTTTAAATATAGTCAGTATTTTCATAATAGCATAAAGGTGACTTAACCCAGCCTTAGCTCTATGCCCAGTGTTTGTTTGATTATAGTTGATCTCAAAGAAAGAATATAAATAAGACGTAGGATTGGGATAGCTAGACAAAACATACCAAAGACATAACGTTACCACTTGTTACCATGCTGAAAGAAAACTGAGAGATTCAGAGGTCATATCCCCCAAGATAAACCAGTTGTATGTTTGTATGAGACTTATGCCTGAAGTGTAAGCCCCAGGATTCATTGGAAACCTTTCAACTGATTTCAACAAGGTAAGAGACAAACCCTTTTATTAACATCTTAAGTTTAAATCCTATCTACGAAATATTAGTACAGGAGAACTCTTATTTCAATTACAGCAAAAATGACAATCGCTGAAAATCAAAAAAATACACAGAATTTGCTTTTTTATACAATTAAACCTAACGTATATTTGTATAGTAACTAGTAGATAATCAGAAATATCGTTCAAATACATTAGAAGCAGTTTAACAGTCTTGCTGGAAGTCAGATATATAATCTGTAAATTAAGGGACAACAGAATGGTTGTATTTTTCTCTTCCAAGGGCGTAAATAACTTATTTTATTTCTTGTTTAAAATTCTAGTACTCTTCAGTATCTGAAAACTATATATTTGAAGTGATTAGAATTTTTTTGAAAATAATGTGATAAGTGAAGACTTGCATACAAAATGATATTATGCTAAATAGTCCTTATTACATATTCTTAAATAAAACTAATATTTCTTTTGAAATAATTACAATTTATCAACATGAAGTCTGGGATTTTTAACTTCATCCATAATTTAAAAAAAGACATTATCCATTCTCAGTTGCTGAGTAAAAATAATCCACATACTAAATTTGCGAAGGCTAGTAGTGTGTAGAAAAGCAGATTTAATTACTTGCTGTATTGTTTGCCCTCTCTGGAGAAAGGTGAAAAGTGCTCCACTTATGGTGGTCAGTTTACTGTTGCTAATTAAAACTAAAATAGAGAGATTTTAAAAAGTCAGATAATTCAAGGAAAATATTTCAATAATAAAAAATTAAATAATGTAGTGAAAAAAGTATAAGTACATTGAAGAAACAAGAAATAAAGTATTTTAAAGATATCTTTATGAACGATTTTGAAAATATTGATACTGAACTTCATGAAAAAATGGGATTTTAATGGTCACTGCACAGAACTTAGGGGAAATTTATTCCCAGTTTGCTTTGTGACCTAGTAAAAGCCACGGAAACTTGCCATTTTGCCGCTTAACTGTCCCCATCAGTAGGTATTGTAGCACTTCCTGAGCTCACAGTAGTGGTGCAGATGTTACTTCTTGATATTTGGCAGCTGTCACAAGAGTTTCACACACACTAACAGTACCTGTGCCAGCAAACAGACTTCACACATGCCCTGTTGGTCTACCTTAAGAAATGAGCATATAGTCTTGGGTGACTGGAGAGGAGCCACTGCTGAACTGCCTTTCCAGGCCATGGTCATGAATTCTGATGTGTTGATGTATGCCATCTCAGAGGGTCAAGTTCTCCCCTCTTCCTTTTCATCTACATATGCCAAATAATTAACTTTCTACAGTAAATGAAAGATGTGATTTTCACACCTCTTCCAGCAGGCTGCTCATTGACCAGTCTGACTTTCTTAGGATGATCCCTAGCATAGCTTTGATTCAGGCCAACTTGCATATTTCTGAACATTCTTCAACACTGTTCAGGAATTACCACTGATGAGGCTATTTTGCACATGACTGTTCTGTGCTGTGGGCTATGAGATTTTAATGATACAGCTATGGGCTGTGTGCTGCTCCTTGTTCTAGTGTGAAAGACTCATATTTTATTCACTAATGTAGATGTAGCCTTCAGGACTGTTTGTGATCACTAATGCTTCTTAAACCAAGGTCCATATGGCCTGACACCAGCTAAAGCATGTATTTATTTCTGCTTACACAGGGTTTGATGATGCTTCTCTACGCACTATTTTCATGTGGCTTTAGTGAAGTCGGTAGGGACTGACAAGCAAGCAGAGATCTGTGTATCCTGAGACAGGAATGCTTTTAGGCAAGGAAATACAATACAGAAGGGAATTCTTCCATAACCCCATTTACTGGCCATTACGGAGGTCCAAAACTGCTGAATGATCTTGGCAAGTGAACTCCCAGACTATAAGACAGCCACAGGTATTTTAGCTCCCAGTGGCTAGTCTCATTACATTCCATCCATTTCTGTAGAGGATTATCTCATTATGGAGGGCTCCCTGGAGCACATATACTCACTTACATGCCCTTGCAGAACGAAAATGGCAGCCAGATGCAAGGTGAAGCTCCAGAGGCCCTTGCCACCTGCTACACAATGCCCAGTTTTGTCTTTTTTTCAACTGTAGTCATTATTAGCCAGCCAGGTACATTTTAGTGACTTTTCATTTCAAAGGCATTTATACTATCTTACATTACTAAGTACTTCTATATTGACAAGCAAATAAATAACACAATTCTTTGGAATGTTATGCTACCGTTGAAGGGATTCAGATGCAGAACAGAGGTTGGAGAAGAATGATTCTCGTGGGTGTTTAAAACCTCACAGCATCTAGGTGACTACAGGAATGTTAAATTTTATTGTAAAACAAGAAAATGAGCATCATATATATATACACATTCTGGCTACAGAATTTACCCATTTAAAGTGTTTTACCCAAATATTTCAGAGAAACAAGCAACAGAAATCAGTATTTTAGCCATGGGTAGGGCACAGGGGCTGCCCCTTGTGGGCAGGTAAGAGGGCAGTTAGTAGCCCCTGCCAGTAAGAGGTGTGGATGGGTGTCTCTGGAGTAGCTTGGTCAGGGTAATTGAAGCCTCTTGGTGTTCTCAGGGCCCTGACACCTCAGACCTTAATGTATATAAAGCATTTCTCTCACATATTATTGACATATACACCAGAAGAGGGGAAGTTTCTGCTTTGGTGTACTGCAACAATACTCAATTATATATAGTAAGACTCACTGATAAACTTCTAGAGGTTTTGACATCTAAGAAAACATTGGAATTGATTGAAAAAAATGTCTTACGGAGTAATTAATTCATCTCCAGAAGCTAGGAACAAATTTCTGCTTTCTGTGGGGACCTATGTAACAGGAGATAGCAGTTGTGAGATATCTCTTTACCATTGCAATCCACCTTGTGTATATATGATGATAGGATTAAATTTGTCTATCTACAACTGTTTGAAAGAAAATTTCTAGTTTTAGAGAACCTCCTAGTTTCTGTGCATATTGGTTATATAGAGAGATATATCATAGACTCAGAATAGTTTGGGTTGGAAAGGATCTTTAAAGGTCATCTAGTTTAACTCCCCATGCAGTGAGCAGGGACATCGTCAACCAGATCAGGTTACTCTGAGCCCTGTCCAACCTGACCTTGAATGCTTCCAGGGATGAGGCATCAACATTCTTTTATAAAGAGGGAGACTTTCCATATAAAACCATTCTAAGGGAGTTGTTTAAAAGGAAGAGTAAAATACAATCTAATCCTGCTGTACCTAACTTTTGTAGTCACTCAAGGAATATACTGGCTACCTTAGACTAAATGTCCAATTTTTAGGTGGCAAAAGTTAGCTGAAATGAGTCCTATTCCAGTATGGAGAGTTCTCTCTCAGATGGTTCAATAAATGATTTAGTACATGAACAAGAACCCTTCCCTACAACTTTATTATTCTACCTTCTGCATGTCTCAACAGTCTCTCCATAAATGTTTTAGATGATTTTTCTTTCACTGTCTACTATTCACTTTTTCCATATTTTTGCCACCATAAACTTGTACTGGAAGTAAGAAAAAAAGGTTCCTTACCATTTCAGTAGTGATGTTCTATAAGAAACAGAGTCAAAATACAAACTGGTTACAAAACAGACCTGATCATTATATCAAAAGCACTGCATGATATGGTTGCAACTGATGGGAAAGAATAGGACTTGACAGTCTGGAGGGTCTATTGAAGTTCAGGTTTTATGTATGCATAGGGTTAGGAGAGCTATTTATCCTGCCTACCACTAGGCACAGCATGTCTTAGCCTAAGCCTTATGAAGTGAACAGAATAAAAGAATAGCTACCAGAGGAACCTACTTCATGACCTCGGAATACTCCTTTCCAGTAGGATTCCCCTTTTTAATAAGACTTTTGGGAAATTAGTCCACAGTTACTCTGCATGTAAAAGCCTACAATTACGTGGTGTGAAATCTACACTAAGAAAATAATAATTTGTTATTTTTCGCAGGCTGATGTGAAAACAAGATGCTGGCAGGAGGATCATGATTCCTGTGAGACGATACAGAAAAATTTTTAAATTGACTGGGATGTCCTGTGAGAATCAGGTTCACGAAACTCTGGTCTCTAGGAAACTGACTCATTAATTCAAAGTTTAAAAAGTTTAAACTTTTTTTCTATATTTTTCTCTCCTGGATTTCTCCCAGTGAACAATTTAAATATGCTCTTAGACTGAAGATTGAATCAGATTTCCTGATATGCTTCTTAATTATATTTAATCCCATAGAATTGTTTTCTTACAGCACAGAAAAGCAGCATTTTTCCAGGCATGTCATAGTTTTAGAGGTAGATGTGATTTACGCTATAGTGAAGCCTATGATAAAGAAAGAGGTGGTATTTTCTACAGCTGTATTTAAAGACCAGTTATGTAGTATGAGATTTTAGTATTCTGTTTTCATTGTTCAGACTAATCTTTTGCGAGTTTTCCTGTAAGTCTTGCTTTACTTCTATAGAGAGACTGGAAGGTCTATAGTGCCATTTCCTTAGTTACAACACTGGATTTTTTTCACCCAATTGTTCGTAAAGTTAATATCATGCCAATAAACTTATTTTCCAAATCAGACAGAATTAAATTTCTGTTGTACCTCAACAATAAGATCCCTTCAAACCCCACAATTTTGCCTATGTTCACTAGGATTTTGAAAACGAAATTCTGATTCTGACCTTGCATAAGACCAAGGTTTCCTCCATGAAAGTTTTAGCAAATCCATCTCAACATTTCAGCTCTGACCTTCTCTCTCAGTGGAAGAAAGAACATTTGAAAAAATGTTAAGCAAATACCATGTAAAAATATGGGTGGTTTTTTAGCTCCAACAGGCAGAAAGCTGGATCTTTGACTTTTTGGGATGACTTTGTCTAGAACAGTTAATGAAACTCAGATGAGGCTCTCAAGCAGAGCTAAATACAAAGGCAAGAATTTTAATTTTTTTTTTTTTTTTTTTTTTTTTGCTTAGCAGCCTGCCTGTAAAATAGAGATAAAATTCTTTCTTTATTTCTATGCTCAAAAACTCTGTTGTTAGACTCTTATTACTGATATTAAA
Organism: Thinocorus orbignyianus; assembly: GCA_013400375.1. Classification (NCBI taxonomy): domain Eukaryota; kingdom Metazoa; phylum Chordata; class Aves; order Ciconiiformes; family Thinocoridae; genus Thinocorus; species Thinocorus orbignyianus. The sequence continues at coordinate 479,866 of VXBW01002226.1, forward strand.
CCACCTGGTTGTAATCTGAAGTGTTATGTTATGTCTTTTTGTCCATAACTTTGTTTTGTGCTGGTATAAATGCACTCTTAGAACAGAACAATGGACATGAAAGTATTGGAAAAAATATGCTGCCAAAGGAGTTGCACAGATAAATAAAAACCTTAAACATTCAGTATGTGAAAAAATGGAATTATGAATCTCAGTATGGCATGCTGTTATTTTTCGTAATTTTAACTTCTTTGGGAGTTTTTAATTTTTCTAGTTTTGAAAATTTAACAACTTACTTTCCATTTAACAATTCAGATGAGTGATGATCAGTACTTGTATATCACTGATCTGTGACATACAGTTTCCCATCTTACCCGTGATATCAGTCCTCTTTCATTTCATCATGAGCTAAGAGACTCTCCTGCTACTGAACGAACAGGCCAAGCTCACTGTAACTGCAAAGGAGATAAGAGTGTGTGTTTGGGAGGAGAGGTAAACCTATTGCAGCTTTTCATGCCAAAAGAAATCTCCCTTTGTGTGAATTCAGTGTCACCAGCAAAAAACTGTCTGAAACAAGATTTATTCTCACTTAACAAATTCTTCTGGTGTGAAGGAGTAATTTCCAGTTAAACATCTTACAGAAAGCTGCTTACTGATTCAGCTAAGCACATTTATTGAGAAAGAGTTCTTCTAATTGCCAAAAAGACTTCAGTTCCAAACATTTCTACCTTGTGTCTAACCAGCAGGCAAGACATACACTGATGGCTAGAGAATGTATGAATCAAATCCTGAGGTGAGTTACAGCCATGTATAATGCTTCTGAAATTAATTGGTCTTCACTGGTATTAGATCAAACATAAAATATAGTTCTGTATATACAATCTGTTAATCAGATTTCTGTTTCTGTTTACTTTCCATCAGAATAAAAAGGAATAAAAAGCTAAAATCAGACTAATTACAAGATATTGTACTGATTGTACCTGAATTTATTGTGCTAGTAATGTATGGGATATTGCTTCAAAATTGGCTTTTCAAAAGCAGAACTTACCTAAACTAAGTCATACTTGAGTTTCAATGCTTCTGAGAGTTATTGCAAAGTATAATCCCTCATAACTATGTTTCTACTGAAAATAGTTTTCACTCGGAACTATTTTCTTTTCATAAATGCATGACATTTTTCTCAGATTTTATTAATATCTTTAGAACTATAGTAAGAGAAAAATGAAAGCAATTGAGATTAAAGTGTCTCTGACAACTTAAGTACTATCTTGCCCTCATGAAAAAAGCTTTATACCTGTAAATGTCTCATGTTACACTTAAGTAACAGAAAAAAGAAGAGAAAAAAAAAGAAAAAGAAAGCATTCTGTATTTTCATTCTGCTGTCTTACTTCCTGTAATGTAGACAGCTGATAACACTTCAGCTAGTGGAAGATGAATGGAAAGATATACTTTGATTTTGGCAGATTTGGGATCTGGCCCTTTTTATATAGCTGGTTTTATCACCTAATTAGTCGACTCCTCCTCTTTAAAAAGGATAACATCCCAGACATAGATTCTTTTTGAATGAGAACAAAAATATGATAAAATCTCAAAACCGAACATAGAAACATTCTTAGTATGTGTAATATTTTCACTGATTTCATTTTCCTGCTGTTTTAGACTTTACATTAAGGACATTATTTTTTTACGGATCCTAAGAGTCACATAAATTTAACCAACCAAAATCCACCACACCATAGAAACATATATGTGTGTGTGTGTGCATGTACACAAAATATAATTTTATAGATACAATTTTCATTTGCATTCATCTTCATTTGTGATGCTTTGGGTACCACTGTTAAAAGTTTGCTTTTTAATCAGTACTAAATTAACGGCTTAGAACCCTTTAGGTGAAGAATAATGAAATATTCAGCATTGATTTTTAAAGTTACTTTGAATTTGCATAAATGTTTCAATCCACACAGTTTCGGTAAACTGCTGAATGTCTTTAATTTCTAAATTCATTCATAGTTTTTCAGATTGCTATCTTTCCTCTTCAAAGATACCTGCTAGAAAAGGAAGGTGATGATGGCCACAGACATCAGTGGGAAGAAAAAACAACAGAAATAAATTGATGTAAAATAATCAGCATGATATGAGAGTTTCTATTCAGAAACAGCATATAAGCGTCTGGCATTATTAGTATCATCTGGCAGAGCTTAGCAAAATAAAGATTCAGGAAGTAAAGATGAAGCTAAGAATGATTGTGGAACTCATTGACATTTAAAGATATACTGGATATGAGGCTGCAGAAAAATATCTGGAGCATAGACTTTTGAACTAGGATATTGTATGGGTATGTATAGTAGAAGAAGAGATAGTTACAAGACTAATAGTTCAAGAGTAAATTTTCTGGACTGAAGTGATAGGATTAGAACAAAAAAGAAAAGGAAAAAAAAAACACACCAAAACCAAAGAAAGTCCAGTGGTGAAAAGAGAAAATGAAGACAATAAGGAATCAGAGCATAGGGAAAAATATCAAAAGACAGAATCATTTGCATACTCCGAATGAGAAAGAGATGAGAAATAATTGAGCTTCACACAGATAGGAAGCAGCAGATATGTGTGACCACAAAGGAAGAAAATCAAAAGGCATGTTGCCAAAGCAAATTCAGGAACAGAAGAGTTTTACTGTCTATCAGATATTATCTGAGAACAATTCAGTCAGAAAAAAATGGCTCTCTGACAGTGTTCACTCTTACAAAACCTTGGTTCAAACGTTAGAAGACAATGTTTATGACATACTTCACATCAGAACTAATGTCTCTGGCAGACTCCTATGGAAATGGGTGAAAAGAGTGAAGTTCATGCATTCAAATACACGTCTTTAATGGAGAAGTTTAGTAGAGTGGAGTATGCATAGATGCATACACCATAGATTTTTAGTGGCTGAGGGCAATGAATACCACAGAAATCAATTATACAAGCATACAAAAAACATGCAGAAGTTCAGATGATCATTCACTGACTTTTGTAGACCTCTGGAAAAGCCTGCTGAAGCAACTCAAACATGCAAGAACTAGTCTTACATGAAGGACTTTATGATAGGAGTAATGTGTGGAATCCTCAGAAAGGAAACTCATCTAAAGATTTAGAGACAAATGTCATAGCCTCTGGCTTTCGGATTGTGTGGTTTTTGTTTGTGGTGCTTTTTGGTTTTGTGGTTTTTTTTTTTTGTTTGCTTGTTTGCTTTGGTTTTGGTTTTTGTTGTGGTTTTTTTATTTGTTTTTTGGGGTTTTTTTGTAGAGGGGAAGAATTCTAAACTAAGAAATGTTATTAAATTGAATAAAGTCATGTAGAATCTGCTGCTGATTCCCCAGGTCACAGTCATAGAATTATATGGGGTTAGAAGGGACCTCTTGGAGATCATCTAGTTAAACCCCCTTGCCTTACCTATGGCAGGTTGCACACGAACATGTCCAGGCGGATCCTGACTGTCTCCAGAGATGGAGACTCCACCGCCTCTCTGGGCAGCCTGTTCCAGTACTCTGCCACCCTCAAAGTAAGGAAGTTCCTCCTCATGTTTAGATGGAACTTCTTATGAACAAGTTTGTGTCCACTACCTCTTGTCCTCTCACTGGGCACCACTGAAGAAAAGACTGGCCCCATCCTCTGGACACTCACCCTTTATGTATTTATAGGCATTGACTAGATTCCCCCCTTCAGTCTTCTCTTTTCCAGATAAAAAAGACCCGGGTCCCTCAGCCTTTCCTCATAAGAGAGATGTTCTAGGCCTCTAATCAACTTTGTAGCCCTCTGCTGTACCCTGTCAAGCAAGTCTTTTTATTTTCTTCACAATTCACATAATGTTATATTATTGTCTTCTTTTGGAGGTAAACATGATAAGAGAAATTAGCTACTAGTCCAATCCAGCATTGCAAATAGCCATATTCCTAGTATAGACTTTTTACTACAGTAACAGATTTATTCAAGTTTCCACATAAAACAAAAGAGAGGTTAATGTCTTTTCTTTTTTGAAATGTTTACTACAAAAAGGGACATAAAAAAAGTTTGTAAGTTGAAAGAAATACACCTCATCTTTCATTTTCAGATTTACCAGTTTTATAGAGTTGAATTCATCCAGATAACTGAACCAACAAAACCTCAAAATGTTTAACACAATATGTTTCTTTTGAAACATAAGTAGTTTCTGTTATCACTGGGACACTGAATTAAAATCAATAGTTTAAGCACTACTCTCCCTGTCTAAAAAACCCCATAACACAATTCTTTTGTGGATTACATGGAAAATTAAAATAGATTTTAGATACCTCTTTTCATATTCATTATCCTATACTGGATGCTGCTGATTTGTCTACATTGTATTTTTCTTTTAATTTGAACACAAAGATACAAACAGTTTGGAAAAGTTAAGCTTATCACACAGGATTTTGCTTCAATGAACCTTTTAATATTGACATAATATTTAGCATCACATTTGTTAGAGCAGGCTACACAGAGAAAGGTAACCAAAAAGATATACTTCTGCTGAAGGTGAAAAGTCATATAATTACGCCCTTAGGAATAAAAGAAAGTCCTTCAGGGATGGCCACGTAAGCCTAACTGATATTCTAAGCCCTACCTGGCAAAGGTTTTTTTTCTCTGTTGACTGTAAAGAAAACTCAGAAAGAGTAGCAAACCAAGAAAATCAGCCACTGTCACTAATCTCTTTTGAGTTAAAACATATTGATTCAAAACTTTGTGGTGCAGCATTTGTTCACTGGTCAAAGTCTGATATGAGTAGGAGAGCAATTCAGTTACAGATTCCTCATATGACTTTCATTGACCATCAAGCTAAAAAAGACAATAATCTCATCCATCCTAGAGAAGGAAAAAAGAAAACAATTCCTAGAATCTTTCAAAGCATGCCACTAGCCTCTTAGTCCTTTAGCTAATAAGCTACTCTCTGCATGAATCCTCTGTCTGAGAAGGAAGCCTTTTAAATCTACCAGCTGGAAAACAGGTTCCCATGTAGTTTCTCATCGCCAGCACCTATTTGTTGTGGCAAACAGGACCAGCTACCCCTCTGGGTCTTTAAAGCACTAACCAACCTCATATAATCTTCCCTGTGCAAGCCATTCTAGCGGAGTACAGATGTTTTAACACCCCAGCACAGAAACTATACTGTGCTCACACAATTCTTTCTATAGCACTCCTTCATGTAGAATACAGCAAGATTTACCATAAACTTTCAAACCTGTAGACATTCAGCATACTAGAAAAAATAGTTTAAAAATATGTCATCTGTTCTCAGTCAAAGCAAAATCTGAGCAGCACAAAAATAACTTTAAAATCATCTTTCTGCTCCTTCTGACACCTCTCAAAAGGTTGAGCACAGAATTAGACCTCCATGTTATTTATATAGCACTCTGAAACATGCTGGATGCTTTATAGATCAAATGCAATGACACTTTCTCTGACTTTAGAAGATAATCTAATTTTAAACTCACTGCAAGTTATGAGAACTGAATAAGGGAAGAAGGAGTGAAGGAGGAAAAATGTTACGCTAATACTAAAAAATAAAAAGACCCCTGGTTTGAAAATTTTCTGTAGAAAACCCGCTCACAGTTTTCGTTGTTTGTTTTTGACGTGTTTTCCTCCAGGCTAAAGGTTAAAAAGGTGCCCTCTATATTATCTTAATCCATGTTTTTGTGGGATCCCAAATTGCCATTTCTCTCCCTTTTGGAGAGTTATCCAAAATAACAACCTATCAGTCCCTATTTATATAACTTCACAGAAGCATTTCACTTGTAAAACAATCTGAAGTGTGCATATAGAGACATAATAAGGAGGAAATATGCCATACGGGGAAAAATACTCACTGTTTGTCTTAGTTTGAATTTCTTAATAAATGGTCAAACCATCCTAAGAAACCCACACTGGAAACACAAAAAACCATAAAGACTTAGATCATTCTTTTTCTAATTATTTTTTTTTATATTATTTACTGCATTGATAAGAATTGTTACAATAGGCTTCATCACACTATCAGTGTACTAGGACACAGACACTTTACTAAATCTATTACAAAGATGTAGAAAATGTAAGAAGATTTTGTGACTGTAATCTCTTACACACAGCATTCAATGCACTCAGCTGCTGAATTGATGTAGTCAGTATGCATCATTGGGCAGATTTTGGTTTTTGCAGCAGAAGAGTTGTGACCCTGATGGTCAGCTCAATCACTCTCTCCTTCACAGAGATTTGTGTAATTTAAGGTGTTTTGGTCTATACATCCGGTTATTGGATTTCTTCAGAGATCCTTGTTTTTCATTTCCTCATACCATTCAGTTATAAATCTTGTATTTCATGGCATAGAGGTATCCTTTAATTATTTGTATAAGCATTATTTCTAATGCACAATGGAGTTACAGAGATTGTAGTACATTTACGTAAAGTTATGAATAATAATATGAAGCAATGGGGTGCCATGTTGAAGAAATCGGAATAACGGAAGAACCTACATTCTACTGAGTATTCAAAATATATCTCAAATTATTAAAAAAACATCTCAAATTTCTACTTAATTCCTACTTTAAATGGCATTATATCACATGAGCAGGGACAGGAAAGCACAAAGCTGATGTTGGGATGTCTGCCAATAGACGGATCCATCCTCCATGCTGGTGGATGTGTACCCCTGTGTCTGCTGTTCACTGACGATGTAGGTGACCATCACTGTCATCATCAATCAAATTCCCATCAAGAAAGGAGGTGTAAGAATCCTGCACAACTCCATTAATGTGTAAGGTATATCCTTTGTTGTGAAAGGCAGTGTAAATCATGAGCTAGTGTCTTGGGTCTTAAATTAAATATGTGACACTTCGCATTCCTGTAGTATAACTGTGCATATCTATAATTGAGTAACCTGGTGTAGTAGGAGGTGTCCCTGCCCATGACAGGGGCGTTGGAACTCAGTGATCTTTAAGGTCCCTTCCAACTCGAATAATTCTATGTTTCTATGATTCTATATCAAATTCTGAGAAGACTGGGTGGCCAAAAGACTGACATGGTATATAAGTAATATATCAATCTGTAATATCACCTTTATATTCAACAACTCAGATTTCTGTCTTCTGCACAGATGGAGTATAGCTGACTGTAGTTGAAAATAAGAATGCTCTGACGCTTGTAAAACTGGAACTTCTTTGAAAACTTTCTTTGCAAAAGTACTTTTGCTGACTGTGTTAAGAAATCATCTTTTCAGTATTTTTTTCTCAGCTTGGTTCAAAATTTCTCTTAATGTAGTGTTCTGATCTGCTCGGAAGCTTCTTCAGGAATAAAGCACATCAGAAATTTATAAATATTCTGCAATAAATATCCCAGCAATCCTATAATATGGACTATTTTTTTTACTAAAATATCTTGATATATGCCCCCTGAAGAACATTAAAAAGCAAAAAGACTTGTTTGTGTATTTTAATATCATAAAGAAACTTTTTTTCTTTCCCCCTTCCTCTTCAGGGAAGGTTTTCCAAGTCTTTTATAAAGAACTGAAAACTAAAAAATGTTTTAAAAGTTCTTGGACTTTTAGTTTGATGTCTCATATTTTAGTTTCCATTTTACTCCCTTAGTCAGACTACTGTCTATAATGCTCTTCTGTGTTTTCCCTTCATTTAGTGCAACAGGTGTATTTCACCTGTATCACAGGAAGAGAAATCTGGCAGGGGAGTAGAATGTACATACTAATACTAATACTAATATCTAAAAACTTCCCTTCTCCCCTCAGTATTGCTCTAATTATATTTCCCAGATCAGTTTTGGAAAAAGGAGGAAAAGTGAGTGGAACACTTTCTCATAGTATAGACTTAATCTTTAAATACCTTAACACTAAAATAAAGAAAGGACAATTCTGCCTTTAACAATAAGATTGAGCTATGAGAAGAGCACATATTCATTTTGTTCTTTTAGCTCTTGACACATTTCAGCAAACAGAAAAGTTTAATCTTTCCAGTCTTCTTTCTAATATAGGTATAAATTTTAGATCTTGATTGGTAAGATTAGAATGACCTTTGACCACAGAAAAATTGTAAAATACGTGACTAACTAGTATTCATTCAACTTTATCACACATAACTGTTGCTACAATATTACTTGCTGTTTGAGAAGAATTGATATTCAAGCAATGTAATTTAATTGTTATTTATTTCATACACAGAGATTGCAGCATTACCCAGAACACAGTAACTTTAATTGAACTGTTTGCAAATGTCACCATTTACTAAGGACATGCCACGAGATAAAGGTGAATGCATGATAGATGAGAGGATATAAAGGTGCTTAATTTCCTGTCAAACTGCACTAAAAAGTCCTTATAGTCCCTTCTACCCACTCATCACTTTCGTCTGAACTTACACCACTGATACCTCCTTATTCAAGAATGTAACTGTCCCTTTTATGTCTTCTTTTCGATTTCCTTCTGTTTCTCTTTCTGATATTCATTTTGTTACCAAGAAGACAGGTATCAGCCTTTTGAAGAAAGATCTTGACGTGAGACAAAGATAATAAATAATAAAACACATTAATCAGTTAGAAAGATATTAATTTATACTAGCTTTATTGCAGGCAGTGAGAAAAGACAAATGTCTATTCTGTATGAACTTAAAAACCTTATATGTGACTACAAGCACTTTTCTCAAAATAAAGACTAGATTTAATTGAACTGTAGACAATATCAACTTAACAGTTGATAGCAATAGAATTTTCTAGATATTGTAGTACTAAAAAAGTCAACTTGGTTTTAAATTGAATAAAATACCCCTAGGACAAGGAAATATGTCTTTAATTTTCTGTAGGATACCAGTTGTTTTGGTGGTTTTTTTGATCTGGCAGAAAGGGTCTTACTAATTACACCTTGATATAGCAACCTAACTGGCAATATATTGTTTTCTATTATCTCCTCAAGGATCATAATCCTGTTTGAATGCATTTGATATTTGAAATTACTCACCATAAGAAATCCTAACTCCTATCTTCCTTGTTGTGACTTGTGTTTCAACAGTTCTGTAAGGAAACAGATCTTCATGGCAATTTCTTTAAAAAAAAAAAAAAAAA
>VXBW01002226.1:488959-563466 GCA_013400375.1 Thinocorus orbignyianus
AAAAAAAGAAGAGAGAGAGAAACAAAAAAGGAGTGATTTTTCCACTGGAAAAATGTCAATTTGAAATGAAATTTTCATTAGACACCAGCACCATCTGTGTGAGGCACAGGAGCACTTTACCCCAAATGTCATCACAAGGCTAATCTGTGATGTTTTGGTTCAGTTCCTCAAGAATGAAGAATGAATCAAGTTTTCCAACATCCCCCCTACTCTCCCACTGTAAAAGACATATGTAGGCTCTCATCTTATTATACAATAGGCATAAAAAAATAAACAAGAAAATGTATTAGCTTTTCTATTCTCTGCACGCTATCAGATTTGGAGAACCAGACTGTGAGAAGCTGTATAAGCAAAAAGTGAAAGTCAGTTCAAGTCTTAAAGAGCTCTGAGTCAAATATTATTTTTCTGAAAAAAATAGCAAAAGAAGATTTAGTTTGCAGTCATCTAAACCTCAGTTTTAATCAAATGAGAAAATAAACATTAGTCTCTTTCCTGCTGTGGTAAAGTGAGATAAGAAGGAGAAATCAAGTAACTTGATGAGACTGAGGAAAGATGATGAAATCAGATGAACTGAGAGTATATAGTGAATTGGGCATTAAGCCTAGCTAACAACAAACAATTCAATGGTGCAAACACAAATCTATACATCCATTATATGTAACTACGTTACTAAAAGTTTTTTTGTAGCTGAATTTCCAACTGCTTTAGTTGGAAAAGAAGCTTTGGTTTGATATGTTTCTCTTTCTGACTCAATGAACATAAATTACTGTACATGTATTTGCAATTATTAATTTTGAAATCACCTACTATGTGTTTTCTTTAACATTTGCAGAAAACACTTCTTTTTTTGCTTCAGTGAACATTTCTAGTAGTGTACTCCACTGGCAGAATATCCATTAAAAATGAATGAATGAAGGTGAGAACACAGTTTAAACAAATTTTTAAACCTTGAAACCTTCCCTCTCTGAATATTTGATTTAAGTGAAACCTTGATTGAAACATTTCAGGTTGAAATGAAATGCATTTTGTCTTATAAAACATTAGTGGTACAAAAAGATATCAGTTTTTGTGAGTTACAGCTTCACTTTTGCAAACATTCCTGCGAACATGTTTGATCTATTCACATAATTTTAGGTAAACAAGGAAAGAACATTGCAATGTCCGAGTGAAAATCCAAATAAGATTGGAAACTCCGAATAAGTGCAGTCTAAACCGCAGTATGCCTATATGAGAATAATATATGAAAGTTGCTAGTTAAAATCTGTATTTTACCCATGGTATAATTTGTGTTCTGAATACAGGTCATATGTGGGCTGTAAATTTGCTCATATTCTCATGGACGCACATGTAACAAGCCAGGAATTGAGTAGTTGGTTATAAGTCAAATGTAAGTTTTCAATTGGATACGAACTGGAAAAAAAATAAAAATAAAAAATCTCTTACTGTGTCTCTTTAGTGCAACTGGAATCGAGATTCAGTTTCAAACAAATTTGCAAGAGGAAGAGATAACTTTCAGGTTGAAGTGAATTCCTATATACACTCACTTTTCTGCACAAGTGAAAAAGAATTCACAAGCAAACAGAATCCAGATTTTAGATTAGAAGAAACCAGACATTAATGGTAGTTATTTTGAACAAGGCTATGTGATATTTTGTATAGATATGGTATTGTAAAGTGAAGAAAGGGGAGGTAATGTTCATTCCTATTAAGTTGGATATTTAAAACTCGTGGTCTCATTTGTGTCTCATGCTTCTGTATGGCCTAATAGGCACTGATATTTTTTTTTTTTTTTTGCTTCATGAATTCATAAACCCTAACACAGAATTCAAAGGGGATTTGTATTTATAATAGTATGTATCTGCCAAGGAGTTTAAGCTACAGTCTTTTTTTAAACAGGATAATTATATGGAAAACTATTTAGTGTAATACACTTCCATGACTCTTCATAACAGATTAATGGGAAATGCTATTCAGGAGACCATGCTTTGGGATTTGCCAAAAGTGAAATTTTAATTTAAAGTGTGTGGGTGTTAGTTTTTTCTGATTGCGTAAATCCCCCATCAGGTGCCACCGAATAACATTGTTACTACTTCTTGTTTTCCAGCAGCAACTTCATGCCATTCAACTTGTGATGAGACAAACTCCAGGAGAATTTTAAATATACAGAATACTATCGAAGCCTGAACTCATCGAGAACACAAAGAACTACAATTAAACTAATTAAACTCCTGCAATGTGGCATTTTAAATTATTGCACATGGGTAGAAACCTTTAGCTGAATGACAAGATGTATAACACAATGCTTTCTCTTTCACTGACTGCTGTTTATATTGGAAAGATTTTAATGAGCTGATAAACTTGCTCTCTGGCAACAAATGATGCTGGACTTACAAGTCCATCAGCTAGTATATACAGTAAGAAAAAAAGCCACTAATCATTTTATTCTACATATATTACATGCAAATAAGACCAACTGGAGAAGATTCTGTTAAATGGTGACATCTACTGCAGCAAAACTATAATTATTTTTTTCACTTCCATGTCCTCTTAAAGTTACATATGTAAGAAAAATATTGAGACATTAGTTCTGCCGTTTAAGACTTGAATAAACTATAGATCTCTCTCTGTAATGGTTAGGAAGTAAAAGAATGCAAGAAAAGTACAAGTCAAAAGCAAAGACAATGTCAGGCATTCGTAGCACAAGTACAGGACAAGGGGATCAGACCTTTCTTATTCAGCCTTATACTCTTTCCCAGTCTCCCAAATGCTGCCATTGTATTAGTTGTTTTTTTTTCTTCTTTAAAATACTCATCAATCCTATCCCACTTGCACTCAACACGTTCACATTGCCATCATAGCTCACAGATGAACAGGCTTACCGCTATACAGTTTCCGAAGGCTTTGAAAGTGTGAACTGACTATTTAGCAAGACGTAAGTGGTGTGCCAAGAGCCTGAAGCATCATCTCTGAGAATACAGGCTGCTTCAGTGATTGCATGTGGAGTCCCAGATGCCGTGTCTATGTTATTACGTAGAGAAGCCCTCAGGGTAGCCTCAAGGCCAGCAGAGCTGCCCATCTACATTGTTTGCTTGTTGAATCACCCCAAAGGCTAGCTCTGGGGTAAACCTACTGGTACTCCTGGGTGGTAATGGGAATTTGCAATGTACCCAATCCACAGGCAACAACATTTGTATGTAGCCTTCAGGTATTCTATTTGCCATTTCAGTGACATCAAGTAGGGAAAAAAGAAAATAGTCTGCAGATTATTCCTTCAAGGTGCCCTCAGGTTCTTCCTAAGAGGACTTAAAGTGTTTGCTGTCTTGAGGGCAAAAGGGATTTATGGCAGGCTTAGTTTAGGTTGCAGACAAAAGATACAATGAATTCACAGGAAATCTGAAATTTTGACATTAGGTACAGTACAGAGTTATGCACAGAGTAGATGCTTCTGAAGTACTGAAATGTTTCATCACTGTTTAAAAATGTTGTCTTTTTGAAAAAAAAAAACATGATTACATGATCCAGACTGAGTTGTTCTCAATCCGTTGATCATACATATATTCCTGGCCTGATAAACTATAGTGCAAAGTTAACTTCAGCCTTTAATAACTTTTGAAACATCATGAGGGTAACCTAAGCTCCTACATCTTATTTCACAAGTAGGCTAAGACAAGAGTGTGCATGGATGACTACTGCAGCTCATGCAATTCACTAAAGTGTAGCAACTTGTTTGGATTGCTTGCTCACCCATGAAGTTACCAGAGCAAGAAACATACTTGTGGCAGACGGGTAGATGAGCACTCTACTTTTGTGTTTTCCTCTCTCTGACCTGAAGTGATATGCCTGTAGTCACTTTTCTCCCTGCCTTCCCCTGTATCTTCTTTCATAACAGAAAAGTGACTGGATTGCAGTATATTGTTTCCTCTGGAAAGCATTCAGAGGTCAGAAATGCACATGAACTTGAAACAAAAAAAACCAGGGAGCTGGAAGTGCAGTCTGTGTATTATGCTGCTTAAGGCAGCAGTTACCTTGAAAAAAAAAATGTATCCGTGAAGGTGGTCACCACACTGGTTCCCTTTTCCGCTCCCTTTTCCTACTTTTCGCTACAATAAACATCTTGGCAAAAGAGGGCTCTGAATTCAAATGAGGCATCATTTCAGGAGAGTCTTCAGATTGGGCCTTTTGGAAAAAGGACCCAAAAAATCAGAGCTCAAAACCAATAATTCATAATGCTCCATAATAACAAGGAGATATATTCTTTGATGAAAGCTGATTTTGGAGCAAAAGTTTCCACCAATGATAACATTCTGTGGTGAGTTTTCAGTATGAGACAGTAACAGGCTGGTTTGTTTGTTTTTTTTCTCTGAGTTCTTCACATTCTGTTCCACATTATTTCATGTTTGATTATTAACACCATTGGATTTTTCAATTTTTTTCCAGGTGTAAATCACAGGGGTTCAAATAATCAAGACATGGTACTTCGTTAAATATTATAGTTTTCCTTTCTGTCCTGCAGAACTGTGCCTCAGAGTACTGTAACTTGAAAAAAAAAAGCATGTGAGGGAACACAATCACATTACAATAATTTTAAAATGTAGTGAACGCATGAAAATGTACTCCCAAATGTCTCAAAGTATTTAGCCTAGAAATTATTTAAATTATTTTTATTTCTTTTAATGAGACTTGAAAAAATTGATAATTTCAAATGATTAGGGCATTAGTAAGCTTTTCCAGTACTGCAAAAATATTTGAAACAGCAATAATTAAAAAGAAGGGATAGCCTGATTTCAAGCCCAGGGAATTTCATGACATGATTTATCTAAGGCTCTGCCAAAAAAATTTAGAGACTAAACCCACAATCTACTGTGCCAGTTCTGGGAGGTTTAAATGCCATTCAAGATGTTTGCTGTCCATTTTCTAAGCAACTTAGGTCTGGTTAATAAAGGCTACTATTCTGGTGTAGAATATTTCTGCAACTTTAGAGTATGTGACCTAGTGCAAAATGGCACTTGATTTAAACTTAGAGTATTTGAAATTAGGAGGGTATAAATAATACAACTTTAAAATTACTTACTGAACGACCTAAAGCTGTAGGTGTTACGAGGGAGTTATTAGTAAGTACTTCCAGTTAAGTGCCCTCTACTGTATTCAATAAATCTTTTTCATAAGCAATCTTGATGATACTGAAATCATTATAGTCAAATGTATAGGTAACAGATTGAAGGTTCAATAAATAACAAGGTATAACACAGTTACAAAAGTGCTTAACGCTCTTGAAGAAATGGTTACCTCCTTTTCTATTAAAAAGTGTCCTGTTAGGTTGCATCAGGGAGCAAATAAGAGTCTATATTTACACAACCAGGTGTTTAGCCTTGAAAAGAAGTGAATCAAAGAAGGATTTAGTAATTATGTTAGATGATTGTCTCATTACGTAATGTTAGTGCAACACTCAGCAAAATTTGCCACAGAAAATCCTACAAAAAATCCTATCTTGCCCCACGCTGTCAGTAAATCTTTTGGTAGAATACTATGTACTCTTATAACATCCACTCCTCCACACTCATCATTAGCAAAAATTCAAAGTAGTTCTAAAATGATCCAGAGAGCTGTGAGAAAGACCATGGCTGCATAACTTAATATGCTAATACAGTAATTTATGAGGAAAAAGAAAGTTGAAGATATTGATTGGATCAAAGACTGCAGGTTCTTAAATATGGAGTAAAAGCTGAAATGGAAAGAAGAAGGCTTTTGACACTACTGAGAAAGCAATAAAAAGTCAGTAGTAGGACAGGGATTTTAGAAAATTCAATTTTAAATAAAAAAAAATTTCCTGGCAGTGATGATAACTAATGGCGTTACAGCTTATCAGTGAAGACTGTAGCTTCAATATTGCTTTGAAACTCTAAAGCAAAACTTGTGTATACAGTTAAAAAGATCCTCTAAACCAGGTTTGAGAGGTATTCTTCAGCCCACAAGACATGAAAAAGCAGAAGCAGTGCTCTTTTTAGCTCTAAAGGGCTGAAATATGAGCATTAATTCTTCCTCTTCCACCTTCACCTCAGCCAATTTTCATTCTGAGTGAACTCTCCAAGTACATTTAATACTTCCAGCACCATACATAAGGCAAATGGCTTTAATCAAATACCTTGTTTTATGTCTTCTCTGGTTGCATAATTTGGCTTCTGGTTTTATGAGGGTTTTTATTTGGGTGGGTTTTTAATACCATTGATGGTGTCCTTATTGTAAATGAACAGTAAAGTCTCTATTTGGCTCATTTAATTGCCACTTTGATGGCCTCACTAATCGCACCTGACTACTTTTCAGAAGCAGTGGCTATGTCCAAGAAGCCTACAATCGTATTTAATTTATTTTAGTGTAATTTCTTTGTCATCATAACATCACTGACAAAGTAAGGGCACAGTCGGTGTTAGCTGGATCTGTTCTGATCATCTTTCTGCCTTGTTTATTTCTGATCCCAGATACTGGTAAATATTTCTGTCCCTTTCTGGGGCAAAAGATCTTCTATCCCCAGTGCTTTACCAATGCTTTATAAAGTTGGTCTCTCTGCTCCCACATTCAGATTTAGATGTTATTGGCTTTGAACTCAAGGAGAGAAATTTATTTCTTCAATTGACCTCATGCAAGTAAAATTCAGAATTATTCTATTAAGGTATACAGATATAAGACATGCATAATGTAAGCAGAAACACATTAGAACTTCAGACATTTTAACTAGACATATTTGCAGTTGCACTTGCATTTGCAATTGTCCTGACACTTTGCTTATAGTTACTACTCAAACATGGTTTCCCTCAAGGTTTGGAGACTACCAGATCTGAATTTCAAATTTCAAAGTATACATATGGTCCTGATACACACTAAGGTTTTAGCTCTGAAATAAATGTGTACAGTAGGAAAAGTCCTTAAGCTGCTCCTTAGCTTACTATTTCATTAATATATAATGTGACAAGATCTGTATTCAAATATAAACAAATTCATTATGTATGTAAATGAACTTCTAATTTACTTATCCTGAAATACAGCAAGGTTAACAGAGTTACACTGAAGCTATTACAACTGAAATGAAAGATGCATTTTCGTATTGCTGGTTTAGAGGCTTAGTATGAACAGTATTCAAATAGTTTTCCAACTTGATTCATTGGAAGAGATTGTGTTCAAAATAATACTGTAAACTGTGCCTGCTCTCTCTCTCTAGGCTTCATACATCTGCTTTATGGTTTGCTTTAATAGCAAACATTTTTATTGTTGAGGTGTGTAATAAATATGACAGACCACAGCCTGCAGCCTGCAAGGTATGGGGAAGAACAGGCTCTGCACAAACAGAAGAGACAGCTTGTGTAAGACTAGAGTACTGGGGCTCATTTGTCTTCAAATATGGCTTGCTTCCCTGTGACAATCAATAGATAATTTACCCTAGGGGCAAGTATTCATTTATGAACAATGTCCAAGCGTGTATCATAGGGCTCATCTCACTTGATTCAGTGACTCTTTGTCAATGCTAACAAAATTCTATTATTTTGGCAAGATCAGATACACTTCTGGCCTACATTTTTTTCAAAAGCTGAGTTCCTACGAAAGCATCAGGGGCACCCTACAGGCATCCTACAAAGGCAACAGAGTAAGATGTTAGTTAGGGAAAAGAGAAGGATGGAGGGAAGGTGTTTTTAGTTTTGTTTCTCGCTATCCTACACTGTTTACAAACAATTGACAATAAACTAAATTCATTTTCCCAAGTCAAATTTATTTTACCCTTCTGTTCTGCCTGTGACAGTAATTGCCATCTCAACCCAAGAGCTTATAGTTATATTTTTCTCCCCTGTCCTGTTTATGAAGGAGGAGCAATAGAGCAGCTTGGTAGGAACTTACTAGTGAGCCAAACCAACCACACAAAGAAAAGCTCCCACACTCTCCTTCAGAAAACCCTAGGCCTTGCATTTCTAGTTACACACACTAACCCAAGAAGTGAAGCAGACTTGGCTTTAATGTCTTCCTTACCATAAAGGAAGTTCAGCTGGTATGATTAACATTCTAGAAGAAAGTCCTGTGTACAACCATACAAAAAAATTTGACTCAGTGCTTACCTATTTTATCACTTTCCTCTTACAGCATGTTCCCAGAACAGAATTTGGGAATCTCTAACCCAGTAACTGAAGAACTCAACTAGTTTCTGCCTACTCCATCTTTCCTAAAGACATTTAGAGATTAGGATTCAGACCCCTTTTGGCAAGTTAAGGTTATATTATTTGAAGTATTTCATAAAATACCACATTGAGATTCTTAAATATATTTTATCTTTTCTACAGGAAGTTTAGGGGCTTTAGATTCCATTCCAAACTACAAGTCCAGCATTCATCAAATCAGTTAAGCAGAACTTAGAAGCCTAGTTCAAGAGTAATTTTAGAAAATATCAGGCAACCTACCATGGAGTCTGAGGTATTTTGGATGCCAGAAATGGGATTTAATTGGCCTGTGTATCTGTATATAGTGCCAATTCAGATATGCTAGAGTGTCCTAATTGATTTCTCTTTGCCTTTCTAGAGGTGTGCTGCTCTCCTGCAGCTCATATTGTGTACTGTATCTGCCAGCACTAGGAGAACATGTTGGACAACTGGACATCTGAAAATGAGAAATGAATATTTGTCCAGGAAATGGAATCCTCCTTTTAGGACCCGAGAGAGAAATTTCTCTGTGCACGTGAAGTTGTATCTTGATCTTTGGTAAGCACTAGATCATTTGGATTACAGTCATCCAAGGTTCTCAGTCCCTAGAAACAGATTTGTTCAAATCATAGCTACCAACTTAAAGACTTAAATCAAAAGGAGTGTAAGCTTTCAGCAGGCCCTTGGTAAATCACTAAGTGTTCCTCATATTTGAAAATCTACCTTTTTATTCACCTTCAGTCCAGTACCTGGAGAGGAATAAATCCACACACCAGTAGATGCTGGAGGCTGGCCATCTGCAAAGCAGCTTTGCAAAAAGGAATCTAGTGGTCCCGGCAAACAGCAATTTGATCATGAATCAGAAGTGTACCACAATGACAAAGAAGGACAAGCACATCCTGGGCAGCAATAAGAAAAGCATTGCTGGCAGGCTGAGGGAGCTCACTCTGCTCACCACTAATGAACATGTCCAGTTCTGGGCTCTGCAGCAGAATCATGAACTTACTGGAGAGAGTCCAGTGCAGGACCACAAACATGATTAAGGGATCAGTCCACCTTTCGGACAAGGAGTGTCTGAGACAGCTGGGACAGTTCAGTCTGGAGAAGAGAAGGTTTAGGGGCTTTAGTTGATCCTGCTCTGAGCAAGGGAGTTGGACTCCATGGTGTTCAGAAACACTTTCCAACCTTAACTGTTGTTTGATTTTGTGATCTAGAACTTAGGTACCTAACAATGGACTTTTTGAACTGGGACAAATGAAGCCTTGCTGGAGAATGAATTATTACCAGTTGAACTACATTTGATTAAGGAATGCAGTTTACTTTGCTCTTTGATCAGGCATCTATGTTTTGGAACTGTTTCTGTTAGAATTAAGGAAATCTTTCAAGAACTTAAGTAATTTAAATTAGGCAGGGAGAAATACAAAATTTGATCCCAAGTACTGGAGTCTAGTGGCATGCAGCTCTGAGCTTCCAAGATAAGAAGGACATGGACCTGTTGGAGCAGGTCCAGAAGAGGGCATGAAGATGATGAGAGAGCTGAAGCACCCTTCCTGTGAAGACAGGCTGAGAGTGTTGGTGTTGTTCAGCCTGGAGAGAGAAGGTTCTGTGGAAACTTCATAACAGCTTTCCAGTACCTAAAAGGGATTACAGGAAAAGTGGGGAGGGACTCTTTATATGGGAGTGTAATGATAAGACGAAGTGTAATGATTGTAAACTGAAAGAGGGTAGATTTATATTAGATATTAGGAAGAAATTCCTCACTGTGAGCGTGGTGAGGCACTGAAACAGATTGCCCAGGGAAGTTGTGAGTGCCCCGTTCCTGGAGCTGCTCAAGGCCGGGCTGGATGGGGTTTTGAGCAACCTGGTCTAGTGGGAGGTGTCACGGCACATGGCAAGGGCATTGGAGCTAGATGATCTTTAAAGTCCCTTCTAACTCTAACCATTCTATGATTCTATGATTTCCTGTAGAAAACAATATTTCATTGGCAGACTTTGGACTTTGTGACCTGTGAAATACTTTCTAAGCTTAATTTACTATTACATCAGCAATAAAATAACATTTGCTCTAGTAATTTATTATACCATAGAGTCCCTGACTCGCTCTTTTTAATAACAAAACATTATTGAAATAATGAGTTTAGTATCTTGTATCAGTACTAGATTTGCATTTATGGTACAACAGTATTTGCTGTTCCTGCTGTTATGTCTTATATACAGTTGTCTATGAAAGTTGGGAGGTGTTTATCAGCTGAAGACATGAGATAATAAAAGGACCGACTGATAATAATCATTAGTTTAGAACTAATAACATCTGTTGTAATTTACCTATAACATTTAAGGCTCACTGTAATTGGTCTGTCATTTTTTATCACTGCAAAATATGCTCCTATTCTCATTATAAGAGCTGTTGTTGCAAGACAGTTTTGATTCATTGAATTATACAAAAAACATAGGTATCTCCAGGAGAAGAAAACCAGAATGCACCAAATATGTTCTTTATGCAATGCTTTCAGAAGACAGAAGTGTTTTGGTAGAGAGGATATTGGCCAGAAGTCTCTTAGCTGTGAAATAGTTTCAAGCAATTTCATTGCATGTCATTAAAGATTAAGTTGAATTGTTAATATCAAAAAGATTTAAAGATAATTCTTAAGGAATGTGCGACAGATGGATATGGTGAGATGAAGGCAATGATGTGAAATGTGCCCTTTGACAAGTTGCATTGTCTTTCACGGCTAAGAGATATTACCATTTGGTCTATTTAGTTTACATTTTTCTCACTTCTGCCTGTTAGTTTTGGAAAACACTATTCCTTTATTTCAGTGCCATACTGGATAAAAGCCAGAAGCTGCTTCCAGCAGGATGAAGGAAGTTAACTTACGCACTGAAGGAAGAGTACCACCATCAACTATTTAGACAAAAGGTCTACTGATGGTAAACTCTCTCTGAGAGGAAGACTCATTAATTAAATTAAAGATTCACCGTGCTCTGATCAACTAAAGAAATAGAAGTGAAGTAAGAAAGTTGTTGTAGTAAGATGAAAACACAAGGAAGGTAGTAAATGAAATTGCCCTTAGGCTCAGAAAAATGATAAAAGGGAAAAAAAGCACCCCACAAAATACAACCTGTTTATGCATTGCTAATGAATTTTTTTCTTCTATCCTGAGGTTATTGTCCTCCAGCACAGACTATTGATGACACTTCAGCAATCATCTGAATCATCCGTGTGTGACTTTTTTTCCCTAGACTGTTCCCTTATAAAAAATAAAAATAAAAAAAAGAAAACCATTATGGAAAAGTATTTGGAGATCTCAAATGGAATAGCTTTTAGCTGTTCTACTGTAATAATTTATTCCTTAAGGGCTTCTTTAGCACCCGCATCAGCTTTGGACCCATGACAATTCTTTGTCAACCTTCCTGACTGTGCTTAAAAAAAACTCTATTAGAAGTTTCAGTCTAGTTAGAAAGTTGTTCTTAAATACTTTTCCAAACCTGCAATGTTTAACTAGGCAGCATATATGCTCTATTTTCCTACTTTCTTCACTTGAACTCAACTTTTATCTTTTGAATGAATTTTGTGTGTTTTTTGTTGGGTTTTTTTTTGTTTGTTTTTGTTTTTGTTTTTGTTTTTGTTTTGTTTTGTTTTGTTTTGTTTTTAATTAGTAACAATCATAGAATCATAGAATTCTCTAGTTTGGGAGGGACCTTTAGGATCATCTAGTCCAACCACTAACATAACCCTGATAAAAAATCATCACTAAACTATGTCACCAAGCACTATGTCAAGACATCTTTCAAATATCTCCAGGGATGGTGTCTCAACCACTTTCCTGGGCAGCCCATTCCAATGCTTAATAACCCGTTCAGTGTAAAAAATTTTCCTAATATCCAATCTGAACCTCCCCTGACACAACTTGAGGCCCTTTCCTTGTCTTGTTGCCTGTGACTCGGGAGAAGAAACTGACCCCCGCCTCTCTACAATCTTCTTTCAGGTAAGTGTAGAGAGCAATAAGGTCTCCCCTCAGCCTCCTTTTCTCTAGGCTGAACAGCTCCCTTAGCCACTCCTCATAAGGCTTATTTTCCAGACCCCTCACCAGCTTTGTTGCTTTTCTCTGAACCCGCTTCAGCATCTCAATGTCTTTTTTCTGGCAAAGGGTCCATATTCAGATGTTTGCTAGCTTTTTTTAGCCTTCTAGATAGATATTCTATAGAGACATTGACTCATACTTGGTTTTTAATTTTCTATACTGCCTGCCTTAGAGTATTTAGACATAATAATTCTCCTCAGTTTCTTTTTGACTTCCACTGTATTTTATTCATATAAATGTATTTTTTCTTTCTGAAGTTAAACATTATTGTAGTAGACTTTTGTGGTTCTTTTTAGTATGCAAAATTGTTTAATTCTAATACTTTTCAAAACCTATCTATTTAGATGCTTTTCTGGGTTCTCAGTATAAAATGAGGTACTGCAATGCCTCAGCCTGAGGAACCCGGCAGGGACTTCACACAGGAATCTAGGCTCAGGGTTCAAAACCTGGACTTCCTCCACAACAGAAAGAGACCTAGATATCTCAGAAAATGAATGCTAAACTCCCCATGATCATAAAAGTAAATTGGAAAGAAAAGAAAAAAAAGGGGGCTTAATATAGTGATCTGGCTTAAGTTCCAGTTTTCTGCCTGCCTGCAGAAGGAATGTGAGGGAGACCTATCAGTCTGTCCAAGTTCCTCTTCATTATGTCCAAAAGGCATGGAAAGCCTAATATTTTTTGGATTTCAATGGATCCTTTGTAGTGAAAATGGTGATAAGGCAATGGTGCTGTCTATTATTTATAAAGGAGCTCAGCATCCCGGCAGACTTCAGCTCTTGTCCTTCTTTATCTTGTGGGATTTCAAACTTTCATGTCTCACAAGCCAACAGAATATCTTCCTCATGGAGTTATCATCATACATTCTACTCTGTGTCTCGGAGTTAAACATTTACAAAACTACTGGGGCTAGACAAGCAAGCGAAAGTACATGTATCTGTAGTGAAGACAGGCAACTGGGAGTTAGGGGGTTTACCTCTTGTTCTATTTATATATTTAGATGCTGCAAGGGTTAGACCTGTGTGAGGCACCCTTTTTATAGCTAAAAATTTCCTTGCTTCTGACCCATTGCCAGGCTTTCTGCTATCTGAACTACAGAAACAGGTGATGGCAGTAGCTGGTTAGCATCTCCCTTTCAAGTGGCAGCATGAGAAAAGGAAGTGCCTTGAAAGAAACTGTTGACAGTAAAAAAATAAAGATTTAGAGAAAGCGGTATAGTGATAAGCCCATTCTTCTTTGTTTCTATTCTCCACATCCTCATTCCCAGTACAGTTCTTTCTGGCCTACCTACTGAATTAGTGTCTCAGTTCTTACTTTCATTCCCATTCCTTCCACAGGAACCTGGTTCTTTATACAGTTTCATGACAGGACAGGGGTCTGGTTAAACAAATAAATAAAAATAAAAATAAAGAAAAGTATGCCTTACATTTAACAACAGCTATTATTTTATTAAGAGTCAAAATTAAATGTAGTCATCAGATCATTGTTTCAAAAAGTCTTGTGGTGAGCTCAGCTTGTTACTACACCAGTTCAAGATGTCTGGCTGTATAATGAAACCCAGCATTTAGACTGAAAAAAGAAATCCCTGTCTTGTTTCAAAACTCTCCTTCTATCATAAAGTTTATAAAAACTGCCCTTACCATGCCACCATGAATGATGAAACACAACTCTACTACATGAGAAGAAAGACCAAGACTATAATGTCTGCTTGGAACTTTGCTATATCAAATAAACTAATGCAATATATTTTTTATATGTGAACATTTTGGTTTTGAGTCTTGAGAAACAACAAAGGCTGGGCTCAAAGTACACTAAACATCTTTTAAATAAGGAACAAACTTACCCTATACAATGTGTTCAGTGTGTTCTTTAAGTGTTCATTACTTGATGGTAACATTCTGAAACAGATTGGCTTATTTATTGTTGCCTTCGAATCTATTGGGACAAATAATTTTACTGATGTTTATGAATAGAAACTGACATTTCAAAATAAAACTTAAGTCTGTAGATTGCTCTTTGTTAGATTTCTACATGACTGAAGGCACAACAATATGTCCTGTAATGGAAGCGTTTTCATAGTGGTTAAATGTCAATGTGCAGTATGTTAAAGTTGATTATAAAGCTGAGTATACTAGGAAATATGTCAATTTGTAATGCTTATGGCTGATAATGTCATCAGAATAAGATCTGGTTTATTGCCACATACACAACAAGAGGAAAATTACAGTTTTAAAAGAAATTAAAGTCTTTCATATTTCTCTCTACTCGATTTCTGCATGGCAGAAACAAACACTTATAATTATGAAAGCTGAATATTAAAAAATTAGTGTAATACCAATATAAATATTTACAGCATACATGTCATCTGACACAGTTTGTGCAGTATGAATATCTGGAGAATTTCACCTTATCTTCCTTGGTTCGCTCACATATATTTCAGAATACACTCTATTTCAATGTCTTTATTTAGGACAATAGCATGGCTACCAACTCCAGCTGTTTTTTGAGAACAACTTAGAGATCTTTAGGATCTAAGATGTTCAAAACAGGAATCCTTCCTGGGCAGCTACTCAGAAAACCATTAGGCAATTTGACAACATGTTGGAGTGCAGGAAGTTATTATAATTGATATGTGAGAAAGGAGACAAGGAACAACTCTAGTGGCAGGAAAAGAGCCTCGGCTGCTGACAGAAAAAATCACAGGTCAATGCTGTATTACTTCTGTGGCAGATAGATATAGTATGCTTCCTTCCCAGAGGAGAAAGTAATGCCTTTGTTACCCTTTACTCAAATCAAACTCAAAGCATATCCAGGGTACCTCTATGAACTTTTTACCACAGAAAAATAATCTTTGATAGTTTAAGAGTTTTCCAGTTGTTATCATAACCTAGCTGCATTTTGAAAAGTAATTCCAGTGGTTTTGAAAGGTTTTCTTTCTATACCACAACAAAGTTCAAAACCATGATCCATGCTTTGGGACCATGTATATTCATATTCACCATGCTAAAGCTGTTGTGTTCTACAGAAGTCCTCTCCTCCCTCTTCTCAGGAAACAAAAGACGAGAATAATTTGTTGAAATTAACATTACTGTGATGCGATTTCTGCATCACAAAAAATCTTTACAGCTGAGAACAGCAAGACTTGAGATCATGAAAATGTATTATTTTTAAAGACTTCTGTAAAGACATCCTCAAGTAAGACCATACCCAAAATACCACCTTAGGTTTGAGTTCTGTGTCAAGGTTCCTGACCTGTCATTACCCACTTTGGTTTTACCAATTCTTTCAAGGCAGTTTATAAAGCTTCTGCTTATGTGCAGACATGACCTAGCCAGAACAAGTTAGAGCTTAATTCCCAGCTGCTACTGTCCCAATTTAAATTCAGGTTCAGATATACTTAACAGAAGGATCTCCTCTGAGATGCCTGGCGTGCAGAAGTTATGCAGAGCACCTGCCACTCATGTATTCCCAGGGTCACTTTTCTGGTGAGAAAGCTGAAGATACCTGTTCTACCTGTAATCTGCTTTACCTTCACAGCTCACCTTACTAAAGAATATAAACGGAGATGTGGTCATAGCCATAAATGTACCAGCATCAAGACAACATGTTTTGGGTGGCTTTGTATCTCATAACAACATGTCACAATACAATAGCATACAGAATGTCCCACTATGCACTGGATACCTTTGAATCACGGCATATCTTGATCAAAAGGCCTCAGGCAAAAGTACAAGGAGTAAAACAGACTTCCCAAAGATGAGGTTGAGAATTGTGCAAAACCCCCAATATTGTGGCTGCATACCCTGGAGGGTTTTGTTACCTGCTTACAATGCTGAGGCAGAGCTCCTTCAAGCTAGAGAAATCATCTGTCTGTCAGTGCTAGAGTTCTTACACTGTTCATTTACAATACAAGACAGAAGGAAATGTTCAAGGTAAATAGGTAAATGTTAAAAGTTTTTGCTGCAAGCTTTATTTTTTTTTTCTTCTCTCCAGAAGAAAAGATATAGAAAGGTATTGGAAGCAGTTCATATATTAGTGATTAATAGCAATTACTGACTGATACAAGTTCTTAAAAAAGCTAAAAATCTAAGAAAACACTTTTCTGGAAAAAAAAAAGAAAAAAAAAAAACAAAACAAAAAAAAAACCCACCCAAAACAAAACCCAACGACTTACGGGATATTCAGTTTGCTGTTATTTCAGCCAGAAATATAATTTGAAATAATTGGTGAGTTGTTCCTGCCAAAGGACATGATTTCTGCAGATTTGAAGACCTGGCCTATGATATACTTTGTGAGATTCCGCACATGCTTAAAGCCCTGCTATAGCTGTGATGGAATCCAAATACTCTGTATCCCTGTGTTACAGGGAGATGTAGGTAACCTGTCCTGAATGACCGTGATACATACCACTTAAAAGAATGAAGTCAGGAAGAAAACAAATTAAGGATATAAAGTGTATTTGTCTCTCTGAAGACAGAAAGTAGGTGAAGACTCTGCAGGTGAAGCTCTCCAGACACTGCAAAAACAACCTCTGTAATACACCTGTTTTATTTACACTCCTTATCAATTTCTGAAGAACCAAGAACAAAAGGAGACAGCTGGCTATTCCCAAGTCCTCTGCAGCTAGAGAGCAGTCAGGTGTTCGCTTTTCAGACCGCAGCAGTGGTGCATGATTGGCTGTTGTGGGTAACAGCTGTCCAAGGGTAGAGAAAGGAGCCTGTATGAGAACCTCTGGTCTACAAGCTCAGGTTGCTTGCCAACACATCTGTGTCAGTCCTGGATTAATGGCTGGTATACAGTGCTTTGCGGAGACCTGAGCAGGGAAATCTCATGAAATCTGAAATAACCTTTGTTAAAATAAGTGGTATGGTTTTTTTTAAATCTGCAAGAAAAGAGGTCATATTACACCTATTAACCTCATCCTTACTCTGCCGTTTAAACTGCCTCAGGTGTCCTATGTTGTCAGTCCTGCCTCAAATCTCACCAGAAAAGACTCATTGCTCTGTATGCCCAGGGCATGGGGGATGCATATCTTTTCTCTGGGCACAGTGTGCTCCTATGTATGCAGCAAATATCCCTCTGTGTGTGTTCTGGCTAGAGTTGGCACTACAAGGTTATCAGTGCTGTCCAGGATTTTGTTTTTCTAGCTGAGAAATATGGGAACAAAGCAATGTGATTTAACCCATCTGCTCAGAGCAAAGGCAATTATTTCCTTTCTCCTGCTCAGTCCTTCATAGCTCTGAAATTCTATTAAAGTAAACTCTAGCTTTGCCTACTGCCACCTGCCCTTCTCCCACAGAAACCCTGTCTTCCTCTGCTTCTCTCTTCAGAATGAGGGCATTCAAATATGTTTAACCTCTAGCAGCTGCCTCAAGAACACAGGAAAAAAATCCTTCAAAGATCAATTGAGGAAGAGGAGTGGTTGGAACAGAAAAAGTCAGCAGATCTGCCCAAAAGACCCACTGTTCCCACTCTGTGGTATTTTTGGCAGGACACATCAGCAGCTGTGCAGTTTTGCAATTTTATTTCAGCAAGTCACAGCTTAAACCATTATCAACCATATCTGGTGAACACATGTGCTCTGGAAAAATTCAACCATCACAACAGCTTCAGCTGTGCATCTTTCCTAGCACACTGTCCTGTGAACCAAAGTTATTCCTGTGAACGGGAGAAATATTTTTTGATATGAAGGCATTTGCTCGGAGGAGAACTGTGACAGCTGTTCTGAAGGCTGTGTCTAACAGTTGTTAGACTCAAAACTTTTGTCATTTTTTAGACATTTACAGTGTATGGTATGATTTCTTCAGGCTAAAAATATCTAGTTTTATAAAGCTAAAATAAAGCTAGTTAAAGAAAGTTAAACTCTGGTCACCTAACTATTGCACAATTTTCTGCTTCAGCTAAGAATAGCTAAAATAAGATCAGATAAGTCTAGACAGGACCAGGGAAGTCCTTAGGCCTTATATAGCTAAGCTAGTACAAGGTTGTAGTCCATCAATAACAATGGGAATAACACAATTACTACAGAGCTAGAGTGTTGAACCTTCTTCTACTATGGGAATAAGCATCTCTCATAAAGTGTTGGACTTTACAGTCAATACTAGTAGCTGTTGATTCCAGTTTCTTACTGTAATTTAATCAAAATCGTGCCCATTATCACACAAAACTTCAGTCTCATAACTTATTTTAAAATAATATAAGTCATGGCAGCTTCTTTTAAGAGAAATCGTCTTAGTTGTTCTAATGACTATTGATTTTTATTTTTCCCAATGAAGTCAAATAACAAGCTTGTGAGGCTTAGTTGGTTAATATTTTTGCAAAGTAGAAGTTTTGTTTCATGTCGCTAACAAGCTCAGATAAACACTCTACACTGTTTATAATACCACAACCACCAAGATTGTGTTTTCTTTTGATGAAGTGTGTTAGTAGGAATAGATCCTCTGCTGAGCTAATTAGGAAGGTGCATTAATCCTAAATAATTCCATGTTGAGCTCACTTCTTACCTAAAGAACCTGAATTCCCATTGTTTTGAATCTTTTGAGCTGGTTTAGAAGATAATGGTGAAAATACTAGTAAAAAGATTACACCAAAAGTTACTGTGATTACTAATACAGGTAATAATACACTAATATGCTTCCTCACAAATGTCAGTATACAGACCCAGATAATGCGTATGTGTTAGATACTGTGTACACAATCCTGATCTCTTTCTTCAAAACGGGGTGAGAAATGTTAGTGAAGCTCCTGAAAATTTCCCTGAGGAAAGCCAAATCACAAATTATTTAGTTTGGATTAGCAATACGTAATTTATGAGATCTTGAACAAACAGTTGCCTCTACATTCACAGGGAACACTAATGAAATTAGTGAAAAGGAGAAAAGAAAACTAGAGCACTTCACTAATATAACCCTCACGATTATATTTCTGTTATACCAGAATACCTCTGTAGTGCAAAAAAAAACCCAACAAAACAGACTGATGCCGGTGTCAGCCGTGTGTCCTACTTAACATGGTTATTTTATTAACAGACACTGATATCGCCTCCAAGGGGCAGACGGTGAAATAAGAAAGAGGGAAACTTCCTATAAATGCCTGCAGTCTGAATGTTCTGTCAGGTTACGTTTGTTTAAATGTGAAATGCTAAAATATTTTCTCATATATCAATTTCTTAGAGAACCTAACAAGATACAAAACAGCAGCAGGAGCTAAATGCTAAGGATTTTTTCAGACTACAACTTATTTCTCCCTCTCCCCAAAGAAGAACCCTGATTTTCATATCACATTATAAATGGTTTTCCAGCCCCAGAAGGCTAAATAAAACATAATTCTAACCAAATCAAGTTTTAAAAAGTCATTTTCTAGTGTTGTTGAAGTGATTGCTATTAACTACTTCCCTCAAAAAAAGCAATTTAGCATGTAGAAAGATAACTCTTCTGAAAGCTCCCCACCAGGCTCTGTGCCCTTCTGATTGGCCTGGGAGTAGTCTGTCACACGTGGCTCTGAAAAAAGTAGAGGCTCCTGTGTTCAGTATTCCAGCTAATCAAGTCAGATTGCTCCTAGGGAGAGCCAGTGGCATATCCATTTACTGTAGCTTTTTCATATGAATTTGTCATCAGCTCAAATCCTGATGGCTGGTGTCCTCATGAAGAAAATCTCTTCTTCCATACGCAGGCTCATGTCAGATGTCTCTGCTGACTGACCTTCCAAGATCTCTAAGTACTCAGAATACAACTCACAATTTAGGGTTAAAAAAACTATCTTTACCTATCCAACTTCAACGTATTAATCTAATATATCCCACACAAAAAAAACCAACCAAACAAACAGAAACCAAAAACAACCAAAAAAACCCCACCAAAAAACAGCATGAAGAAAATATATACCAAAAAATTCACTTACCCAGAAGCCATAACAAAACCTTTTGATGAGCATATCTGCAGTTATATTTGTTTTCAATAATTTAATAAACAAAACCACTTTAAATCTTTAGAAGATTAATATCTACTAGTAGTTTTTGAAGTAAGCAAAAATCCCTTCCGATTTTTTTTTTTTACACTCTGTTGCCAACTTACCATTTTAATAAATAATTGCAAGCTTGCAAAGGCACAGTGCTGCATTCAGGCCATATAGTACTGCATTAGAGGAGTTCCAAAGCAGGGTATATATCATTTGACCCAAACGGTCATTGGGTGTTAAGTACCTACACAAATCCAGGGCATGGCTTTCTAAGTACCACTTGAAGTTTCACTTCTACAGTCAGATTTGTATAGGTAGTTCTTGTCATCAAGTACTGTTGGGTCTGCAGATGTGTAATACACTGACAAAAAGGCCTTAAGCAGTACCAGTTCTCCAGCAATCAGGGCTCCGTTATTAGTCACAACCAGATCATATTTTAAGTTGAGTTTTCAAATCTACAGAAGCTATGGTAGCAGAACCAGCATGGTAAACTATTTAAAGACTTGTTTTAGCATTATCTAACATGCCACATTTCTCAATCCATGCATTTTCTCAGACACCTTTTGAATATGTACTGAGAATTACTTGAGGAACAATGAAAGTGGAAAGTGCCTTCTACAGCAAGCTTCAGACAACTGTTCCAAGACCAACAGTGGTAAAAACACTGTGTTTCAGGGACACTAATTTTAGCTTGGCTTACAGTGGCTAAACAATTTTAGGGTAAGAAAAGAGAATATATCTAATCTGTTCATTGAGATTATTAAGTCAGGCAACCTCTTTACTGGAGAGGGGAGTAAACCACCTGTAAATATCAGTTAAAGCTTAATCATTATAATGAGTTGTTGAGGCATTTTTCAGAACACGTGGTATCAATACTGCAGCATCCTTTCTAAGTGGACTACTATTGATTCAGCTCTGATACTGTTTGGATAATATCAGACTGTCAACAGACGAACTCCTTAGAATGCAATAGCTTTTCAATATCGGGTAGAGACTATTTTACAATTTGTTTTTGTGGAATAGCTTCTGAAGTAGTATTAACATATACTAAGAAAACATTAAGGGTCATGGTCTGCAACCGATCCATGGGACTGTCATGGTCAAGCTAGATATAGCAATCTGTTTGTTTCTACTTTCCAATGTTGCAGCAACTCATTGTTTCTATGACAGTATGAAAGAGTTACAATCCATAATCTGGAGGTTCAAATATGAACTCGTGCTTTCAGAGTCATCAACTCCTCTTCTGCAAGAAAACCTAAAAATTACAGATTTATACATCTCAGTGTCTTCCAGTCAAATATACCTCTCTTAGGTCACAGAGACCTCATTCTTTTCTCTTCTGTGTCTTTTCAGTAACTTGATTGTTGTAAAATTTTCTCTGAGCAGTCCTGAAGAAAGCAAATTGAGTAAAACAAATGTAAATTGTATGTCAGGAACTATTAGTAGAGAAATGACATGCAAAACATAGAAAATTACTGTGTGATTGAATAAATTTATGATTCACCCGCTATTTAAATATTAGTTCTGTGTCTCAGGGGTATAATGTCAGGTTGAAAAGCAAGGTTCAAGAGGGTCTCTACGCTGATCAGAAAGATGGACCTTTCACATCCATAAAACAACTTAATAAACTAGGACTGCTCAGTCTGGGGGGGGACACACCAAAAAACAAACAAACAAACAAACAAACAAACAAAAAATCAACCAACCAACCAAACAAACAAACAAACAAAACGAAAAAAAACACTCACAAACTAAAAGAACCCCAAAACTATCAAGGGAGATATGACATAGGTCATCAAAGTCAAGGGGGTTATAGAAGGGTGAAAAAAAGTGCAAAAAAGTAAGACCATCAAATGACATTACCAGAAATAATTAAAAATATAAAATAAAAAGTAATGATTCCTCCTGCAACACACAGTAATGATTCAGAGTGCTTTGCCACTCCAGAAAGCCAAGATTTTAAACTAGTTCAAGAATGGAACAGATGTGTTTAATCAAGAGAACTCCAATGACACACAGAAGTGATGTATAGCTCAGAAAGTCTCCAAGACATAAATGGTTGTGGATTGACTATGCATGAAAACAACTGTACATGCTACATCTAGTTTCCTATCTTTGTCTTCTCTATTTTTTTTTTCTGCTATTACAGATAAGCTACTTGTAGATTTGACCTAAATCAATATCACTGGTTTTGCATACTTCGTGGCCCTATCTGCCATTTCTTTTAGTGCCTCTGAAGCCTTTCAAAGAAGCCTACAACCTCTTCACCTGCTGTCACCAATCTGTTTGTGCTGCAGCTTTTCAGAGCAGATGTTTGGAACTGGGAGCTGTCACATACAGAAGTGAAGCTCCTTCTCTGGGCTGGTACAGTGGAGGGCAAATTACTGCATTACAGTAAGGTTATCCTTAAGCTAAAACTGCTTTGATTCTGCTTTTATGAAGTTCATGCCCTACAAATACAGGCATTGACAATCATTCCAGAAGTTAATTGGCAGTTATACGGTTCAAGTACAAGAACCTGTCTAGGATGAAAATAAATTAAGGCAGTCAAACAACATGCTGGTTTATACTGATCAGAACATGAACAACATTTTCACTCAGTAGAATGGGGTTTTGGACTCACAGTCCTATATAGCCCATTCCTTTGCAGAGGACTATTTCACTAAGCTCTTCTTGTTATTATGTAAAACTGATTGTTCTGTCCAACACCAGTTAATTTCTCTAATCAGATAATTTAGTGGAAACAAAATATATGGTAACCCATAAATATACAACTTATTGATATAATATTTTTTTAACAAATTAGGTTCTTTGTAAAATGTGGAACAACTGTATAACTATTCAGTGTCAACTGCCTTAAATGGTATTATTCCTTCCCGTCAAAATAATACATCTGAAAAGAATAGCAATTCAAATACTGTAAAACCTATTTGACCATGATTGGTTTTCAATGAATGTAGAAGTAAAAGGAAAAGGAGCTGGAGATAGCAGCACATGAAAACATCAGACATCAATGGTGAAAATTCACTAATAAAATCAGTTTATGAGAAAAACAGATCTTACAATGTCTTCTGACTATATGTGGGCAGTAGGTACATAGTAAAGTGGTAGAGGAGCGGTATGGCTCTACAAAGTCTCATTCTCAAATCAGAGTCCATGACCTGTGGTAGCTGCCTCCCTTGGGAAGAGAAATCAGCACCACTTGTTCCACATATGGCTGTGGATCAGCTGTTATAAGTAGAAATCTGAGCCAGATGTAGAGCTTGCAGAAAGCAGTTCTGCTTCGAGGTTTAAAGTCTTGTTGTTTCCCTTCCATTCTCTTATCAGTAGACAGAACTCGAACTAAATACCTCCTCAGCCCTAAAGAATTGGTTAGACAATACCTAAATGCTTCAGCTAGTGAGTCTCCATGATTCCTAACTTTAAAGAGAGATGAAAAATATCTGCATGTGCTTTTATAATGACATGAAAGTTGCGGTTTTGAAAGACAACACTTAAAATTTACAGTAGTAGTAGCTCTCATCATAACAATGTATTTGTGTAAGTAGCTTTTATAAGTTTGAGAAATACAGTCAACAGACATGAAAAATGGTACCATTTCAACCTCTCAGTTTGTTTTTTTACTTTATCTCCCTGCTGGGTCAATATTAACAAGCCCACATTACTCCGAGGGCAAGAAGTATGAATTACAGCTACAATGTTTAAAATAGCAAAAATTATATGACTATCTTTTAAAACTTTCAAAATATTAGAAAATAAGAAATTAAATACACAAATTTTACTTTTCCAAAAAAAGAACTGTTTCTTTACTTGTAAGTCATATCAAGTTTTCTGAATATATATTTCATCAGATAGTTAGACTGATTGTGGTCATGATTTCTATTTTATATAACTCTAGGATTTTAACTGGACCTTTGCAACATCATGGTCCTCATTACTATAATAAGGCATAGTGCTAAAGCGAGCGGCTTTGTATATTATTTTCTTCAGCAATTCTAGAACTGTTTATTCTTTGGCTTTGTAGTGTGTATTCATTTCAAAAATCATAACAAAAGTCAGGTAATGTATATGCACATAATTATAATATAAAAAAATGGCAAAATGGTAATTATCTTCATATTCAAACACTCCTTTGTCATCTTTACATATGAGAGTCATAGAACCGGTCTTTCTAAATCCCTTCTGTCTATAATAATGGTGTATTTTTTAAATAACTGAAGAGTCTAAATGGAGTCCTTGATCAGACTAAAGCAGAACTGAAATATTGTAATTTCATGAGCTGTCTTTTTAAGCAATATTCCAGCCTCTTGCTAACGAATGCAGTTCATTCATATTAAAATCAAATGTAATTTTATTACTGCAGATATGACTTGCAAAATACTGATCAAGATAATGTCAAATATTTTTGAAAGGTGTTCTAGCTTCAAAAGAGGCTACTTTCAAGATTCTGTGTTGACCCTGTCTTTGTTTTCCCTTTTTCCCTGATTTTAATTTTCCACTGTTCAGATTCAGGCTTAATTCTTTTTTTTTATTATTTTTTTTAAATTTTTTTCTCCATTTTCCGAGGAAATCCCGTCAATACATCAAATCCGGGAGAAGTATGCATGGAAGCTAAAGGAGCTGGAAAAGAAAAGTTTGTGGAGAACTTGAAAAGAAACCAAGGATATTTATTTTTTCAGTTAAGTTGAAATGACTGATTTTCATTTTTTTCTTTGTTTTTACTGAGGTTATTATACATGATTTGTGAATTTATTTTTTTTTTGCCTTAAATAATTGTTCTACTTTTTCCAAAAATCATTTTATCTGTAAATAGACCAAGCATGTAAATAATTGGGATTTCATGCACTAAATTTGAGACTGCATAGTGTTATTAAACTTTGCCAGTTCAATTTCTGGTTACAATGTTTTATTATTATTTGTGTGTTTATATTTATGAATTTAATTCATATAAACACAAGTCTTATTTTTTTCCTTTTAATTTTGGACTCACTAAAGTAAAAATAGGAAAATGTTTGTCTTTAATGTTTTCAATAGTGTTTGTGCTTGCAAGAGTTAAAGCAGTTTTCCTTTCCAAGATACGTGCTAGGATAATTTTTATTTAAGTCAGAAGTTTCAGATCTCATTTGAAATATCTACATGTTCCAGAAATCATGTGCAGATAAGAAAACCTGATAAAGTAAATGGCTTTTTATCCAATCTTATTAACTGATCATGCAACAGTAACAGAAGTAACAATTATATCCAAGAAAATAAATTATTTTTTGACAAACTGCCTACAGGAGTTAACACATTTTTTCCAGGATGTTCTCCCCCCTTCTCTTCAGCCCTCATAAATTAGTAATTCATTCCAGTTTTAATGCTCTTTGCAAATAAGCCTGGCTCCAATTGAAGACTCACTCTTTGCCTTTGTTATAATATATTTGTCTTCTCCTTATACTAGTCATCACAGATGTGAGCGCTGAAAAACAGTTAAGATTACTTACCCAAACTTCCTCTTGTTATGGTTAAATCTTGCCTATTTTATGGATACGCTTTCCTGTCATGGAAGGACATTTACTCACAGTGCTCCCTAACTTGATACTTCTAGGAACAAAAAAATCCCCAGTTCTCAAGTGAAGCTTCAAAGCTCGAATTGCCAAAATTTTGAACAGGTGGATGTAATCACAAGGTAGGGCTGGTTCAGGCTAAGGTGTCCATAAGAAGTTATGAATCTTTTGCTGGAAGCTTTAGCCCTTAGCTAAGCCACAGTAAGAGACTTCGTATTTGCAGCCTCACAGATGAAGGGAAACATTCATTTTTTAACAACTCCATTTTGCTTTGCATTTGAAGCAAACTAAGTGAACAGGAGGGGTTACTGCAGCTCGGACAAAGAGAGGATACAGTCTTCAGGCATGAAGCAATAACTTCCTGAAGTTGTATGAATATTCCTCTGATCTTCTACCATTCATTCTTACTTTCGTACTCTTTAACATATCTAAGCTCCAGACAGAGCAAATCAATCTTGTTTTATGAGTATTTTTCTGATTAAGAAATATGGGACTACTTCCTAATCTAGTGTTTTCACACCAGGGATACAATTTGCATGTGACTATTCATTTCTACTTTAAAAAATATAAGAAACCTACTGCAATGACTGAAAGGAAAATTTCCTGGGACTAGTTTATGACGCCTTATTTTAAGTGCAGAGCACTGGCTCACCACTTGTCACTGGATTGAGAACTACTTCATGTACCTTTTATTACTGCATATAAATACCGTTAAAGATTGAGTTTGAGCATTGAGTTCCCACTTCAAAGCTCACATTCTTTAATCTTGTTCCTTGGGATAAAATGTTTTCCTCATTTCTTAAATCAGCTGATGCCCAAGCTGCCACATCTTCACAGTTTACCATTATCTTGTCCATGAATAGTAAAACAGCCTTAAGATTGCTTTTTTCTGTAATTATATTTTTAGCTTTATCCTTTTGAGATGACTCCTGGCAAGACTCTAGAAGTAGCCATTTGAAGATTAAAGGTTTCAACTTCTTGAGAAATTATTGTTGATTTGTCCTTTAATCACAGGTCTTCCACAGGACTGCAAGCTTACAAGCATTTTGGCATAACAATCAACAAATGTAAAATGTTTTCAAACAGCTATCACCTTTCGTATTCCTTTTCCAGAGTTGGTATTTCAACAGTACATGAAAATCCTCATGGAAGTGTGATTAGCCAGAAGCCAAAGCTGACCTGTGTGAATGAAGTGCTATAGATGAGATGAAAACAATACCACCCAAGAGCAGTGGACTTTAACTGGACCTGCAGAGCTAGCTCAATCCTCAATGAGAACAGAGCACAACAACATGAGACCTTTGAGGATGAGAAAAAAAAAAATGGATAAAAATATTGAGGGAAGAGGTAGCGGAGAAATAAAAGTCAATTTAAAAGCTATTATCTGTTTTGTACAGAAGAAAAATAGCTGCTGCTAAAGGAGTACAAAAGCTCTGCCTGTGCTTCAGGGCCCGCAAGAAAAGATTTCTTGAATTTTATTTTTCTTTCTATTTAAATCTATAATCCTAACTTCTGACAGTGAACATCCCAGCATGCTGCTCAGTCATCTGTAAAAAAAATATTTTTTATACTTTTCAGAAGCTGTTGAAATAAAGAGCAACAACTTTTTAACTAAAACATCTTGATTTTGCCACATTCTGCTAAAGGTTATTAAATTAATATGAGTGAAATAGCTCCTCTCTGTGGAATTTGAAAAGCCTTTTAACATTTGGAAGACAAAAAAATTGTCAACTCCCACTGAAGGTTTCTAAATTGAACATGATAATCTTTGCGAGAGACTCATTAACCGAGGGCAAGAATGTCCAAGTTTAGAATATTTCTTTTCATAATGCCACATATCTTACAATGCATTTAGATGTATTTAATTTTGAGATAAAAACTAGTCATAAAGTTCAGTCTTCACACAGTCCTAAAATTGTTCTGCATATCATATCTGAAATAAAAACCACAGATATAGCTTTGTAGTTGAGAGTTTGCCTGTTAAAATCCAATATTGTGCCAGACTTCTTATTTTGTACTGTAAAACCTGATAAGAAAGTAAAATATAGTAATTATTGCAGTAATCTCCAGGTGAAAATGTACATTAATGTGAATAATAAAAGCATGGCCTTTATGAACACTAATATGTTTTATTGAAAAGACATGTTAAAGACATCTGTAGGGTTGGGCTTTACATAAAAGTATTTCATCAGCTTCTTCGGTCACAGGGTGGAAAGGACTTAGCACAGCTCTCCAGAACTATTAATCCAGATGTAACACCACATAAATGGATGAGAGCTACCTTCTCATAGACTTCCATTATGCTGAGCCACAGCATTTGGTCCACTTTGTACTCCTATGAGCAACTGGAAGGTGGACTTTGTAGTACTGAGTTTAATACTGCAACTTGATGAGAATTCCAAAAGATATCTGAAATAAATGCAACCTTAAATTCCCCCAAAACGAATCAATTGTACACTGAGATATCTGCATGAAATTTGTTAGTCAAGCAAAGAACTGGGAATGACTGAGACAGAAACTGCAAATCCTCTTATGTAAATCTGTGTTCTCTTTGCTGAAGACTTTTATTTCCCATTTACGAGTTTGTTGATCAAGTCCTGTACACTCAATTTCAAGAAAATTCTTTTTAAAAATAAAAATATATAACTGACACATATCAAATAACTCTAAAATTTTACTTAGAAAAAAAGCATCTTCAAAATAAAGATACAACTTTGAAATATATTTACAGAAAAGCTCCAATTTGTCTTAAAGAATTTGAGATAAGTTCATTTTTATGATCACTCCTTCAATATTCAGAGATTATTTTTACAGTATACTAATGAGACACTAAAAAAAGATGCAGTGATTATAGCCTTTCAACACAATAAACACAGGATGGGAAGCAGGCAAAGGATCCTGATCAATTTTTGCATATAATACAATTTGTGTACATTTAGTTGATTGATTGCATGCCACATATACTGTGTCCCTGACAGTGACTGTGATGACGGTGTTGTTAAAGGAGGAGGAACTTCTTAGAACAAGTAGAAAAATATTTTTGCATGGTTCAGTAACAATCAAAATAAGTATTGTGAGCTGTAGTTTATGAAGAAGTTTCTCAGCTGCTTAGAATGGACTGTCAGATGTAAGACAGCATGTGAATGCATAAGACTATTAAAAGAATTCTATCATAGATCCTGATAAAAAAATGACCGAAACATTTTGTATTTCTAAAAAATCACCAAAACACACACAAAATGGCAAACTGGTGCCAACAAAAGGAGGAACAGCATACTGCAATATTACCCGTAGACATTCACGTGAATCACTTAGCAGTAATATTATGTTTTATATGTACCCATTGCTGAAGTGATACATCTTGACAAGACTAGAGTATCCTGTATTGCAGCAATGCATAAGCTCTTAGTTGAAATGGTCATTTTTTTTTAGACTGAGACTTAGATGAAAAGCATATAATTTTCTCTGTAATCACTGATGCCTTAAATACATGCAAATATAAAAATGTTTCCAACTTCCTTAATCACCACCAACTTGGAAGTGCAATAGCCTATTCTTTGCTTGATGATTTTCAATGCAGTAATGAAGCATCACTGGAACTCTGAAAATATAGGAAGTATACTACAGTCAAATGATTTAAACATTGACAAGGTGTCGTTATTTGCGGATGATAACTCTACTGGTAAACTTAGGAGACATAATTCTACCTACAAATTAATGGGAAATGAGAATAAATATATTTCCAGTTAATTATCCAGTTCATACACCGCATAATACTGAAAAGTAAGCTTTAGCTGAGCTATAATTTAATCTTGCAGACACAAATCACTGATCATTATTATTCGCTTGCCAAAAAAAGCTTTAGAATTACAGGAGATACTTCATTTGTCAGATGTGAATACAGGGAAATGGTCAGGCTTGTTTCCATAAGATAGCTACCTCAATATTTTCTGGTTGCAAAAATCTTAGAATATTATTCAACTATTGAAATTACTTTTAAATTCATTAATAAGAATTGCATAATTGGTGGTTTTGTGATAAGTATGATGAAGTTAGGAATGATGGAGTCATCCTCATAATGATGAAATACTAACATTTGTTTCCAAAATGCAAGTAGTTTTTCATGATACAGTCTTTACAGCTGTCCAATTTTGCATGTGATGTTTGTTATAGGGTGCGTTGTTGCATGCTAATATACAAAGAATTTGTTGCAATTCTTGGTCATAAAAATGCACCATGGCAAGCAAAATGGTAACCCCACCTTGAAGCTGGGGGGAGACCTTATCGCTCTCTACAACTATCTCGAAGGAGGTTGTGGAGGTGAGGATTTGTCTCTTCTCCCAAGTAACAGGTGATAGGACAAGAGGAAGCTGCCTCAAATTGCTCCACTGGAGGTTTTGATTGGATACTAGGAAAAATTTTTACACTGAACGGGTTATTGAGTATTGGAACAGGCTACCCAGGGAAATGGCTAAGTCACCATCCCTGGAGGTATTAAAAAGATGGGTAGGTGTTAGAGATGTAGTTTAGTGATGGCTTTTGTCAGCACTAGGTTGATGGTTGGACTTGGTGATTCTGCTGATCTGAAAGGTCCCTTCTAACCTAGGCAATTCTATGATTCTATGAAATTAAGTAAAAAGGAATTTTATTATGTGAAATGCACTAGGTTTCAAATCCCCGATTTTGTACCTTAATGTCAGCTAACTGAAGCAACTTAACTTATTGAGTTAGGTTGTCCAAAAAAGGGAAATGACAATCAGTTCTGAAAATGTAAACAGATGAAGAATAAATTCTTAACAGAAACATTTAATGGAACGTAAAACACATACTTCAGGAGTCTTGTATTGGGTCTTGGAATCCTAGCTGTCTGGATGTCTTTAAAGCTGTAGAATTTATGGTGGTTCCCATCTCAGAAGCAGCAGACAAAATATATTTTTGTGTATAAACAGCTCGGGGCAGATTAAAGAAACATGCTAGTTACTGGTATTAACCATAATCTTAAAGTTAATTCCAATTCCATATTTTTAAAAAATATAATTGATAAAAAATGCTTAAATTCACTAGAAACTATTAACCTTTTAAACAATGTACTAAATGTTAAGACATCAGAAAATTATATTCCAAGGAAGTGAAATTGTAGACCTAAGATGTATCTACGTGACATATTAAAAGGGGTAGCATTACCCTAACAAAATTCTGTAATATAAAGGATTCTTCTTTATTTTTTATGAAGTCGTTATTGAGCATCCAATGCTTACACTATTGCTGTGTAAGGATATATTAATCTTTAAGATCAGTAAGGAATGAGACAGAACAAAGGTATGGATTCAGTCTGCATGGAGAATTCTGCTGAGCAGTTGCCTATTTATTGAGGAATGAGGTCTGAAGCCTTCATTCTGCTGGTTATTCCTTAGAGGTAGAGTTGTGCTCTAAGAGGTAATCTTTGGCTTCACTGGAGCATGATAGTTTCCCTTTCCAAGTAACCTGCAGTATCAGCAGAATAATATGCTGATAAAAAAATAGCCCTTAACAAACCTTGCAATATGTGTTGAACTCTGTTCTGCAAAATAAGCTGATTTTGTCCACAAAGAACAATGTCCCATGTCTGAATCTATTTAGAAATCCTACAGGATAGAAATTGTTTACACTTGACTTTTATATCAGCTGTGTGTATCACGTCTTCTACACATCTGAAGGTATCATTTAAGAAAGAATTTCCATCGTCTGAGTAACACTATACAACCAGAACAGGAGGCACTAGTCTACCCCTTACTGTATTCACAGCACTTTGAAAATAAGAGGTGAGAGGAACAAGAGCAGCATGCTAGAAGTGGTAAAACAAACATAAACACGTAAAGACAGTCGATATTCCCAGAGAGCCAGGAACAAGTGGGATGAAGTTTGTGCAGTAGAAGCTAAAAATGAAAATGAGAGATTGAAGCAGGTTTTGGCTAAAGATTTTCTCTAGGGGCAGATATTTTATTTATTTATTTATCCAAGAAAGCACACAAAGTACCATTGGAAGTCTGTTTTTTTTTTTTTTTCTGATGAATTCGGTTACTGATGTAAATATTAAATTTTAAAAAATATTTTAGTTATCAATATCTGTTCAAATCTAAAGGCTGATTGATTTACCGCTTGTCACTGAAGAACTGGAGTAGCTACTGCAGTTTATTTTGTACATTTGTTTAAAAGATCTAAAACATCAGAGTGAAACCTGCCTGCACCAAATTCAGGAACAGGTTTCCTTTGGCTTCACATACCATTTCTTTACCCTGCACAAACCTAAGAGTCGGGATTAGTATTAGCATCACCACAAAGTTCCTTCTTCTTAACGCAATGTCTATACTGGTCTATACAGGTCTACACTGTCCAAGTATAATTGCCTATAGCTGTCCTAGCAGAGACAGGTATAGTTCAATTAGTTATATTTTGGATAATTGGGATGGTATTTTGCAAATAGACTATTCATTCAAATAAAGCAAGGTTCTGCAAGTATTTATGTCATCAGTACAGCTTTGTGTACACAAAAAATGCTGATTATGATAAATGATTTGAAGAAACAGTGATATGTGTTCTGCCTAATATTGTGGCACTCCACTAACAGAAAATAGTCACAAAGTCTAAGCGCACACTTCCTTGTTTTAACATGTGTCCTGATGGTACATGCAGCACTTCCCTGAGTCCAGAGAAATTCTTCATTGATCTCCTGTTACAGAGGACACTACTGAAGCCGAAGTTAGTGTTACTCCTTCCCTGAGATCCAACTGGATGACAAAACAACATTGCTAAAGTAAAACTTGCATTTTTTTGTTTCACCTAAGTTTTCAGTTGCTCCTCACAGGGCATGCCTTCCAGCCTTTTCACCAGCTTTGTTACTCTTCTCCAGATGCATTCAAGGACCTTCACATCCTTTAAATTGCCGTGCCCAGAACTGCACACGGTACTCCAGATGAGGCTGCACCAAAACTGAATACAGTGGAATAATCACCTCTTTAGGCCGCCTGGTTATACCATTTTTGATGCACTCCAGGATGTGTGTTGCCCTCTTGGTTGCCAGGACATGCTGTGGACTCATATTGAACCTGCTATCAGCCAGCACCCCCAGATCTGCTCTCCAACCACTCATCTCCAAATTTCTACTTACGCCTGCTATTCCCCCATCCTAGGTGCAGAATCCAGCATTTGGTCTTGTTAAATTTCATCCCATCAGCCATTACCCGAATTATGTGTTGCTCTGAATATAGGCAACATAACAAAGCACTGAATCTGGGTTTATTACGTCTTGCCAGTAAGCACAACAGATATGCAATCAACCCTATATCTTTCCGTGCCAGCTACCTGGTCTACAGATTCAGATTCATGGAGAATCCTCTCTTACAATTCACTCCTGAGTAAAGTACTGGCTTTACTGCTCCAGAAATTTGTTCCAAAGTACCTGGTTTCACTTCCACTGTCTTGGTCATCCTTCAGAGAGTACAAAGCAGGAAGGCTGTGAGCATGCATCCTCCTCATATCCACTTTTGAATCCAATAGCTCTGCAGGGTCTCCACGAGATGGTACAGCCATAAAACATCTACTTTCTACATAAAGCTAAGTTTACCAAACCATTCATGTTTACAGATTTGATTTATCAAGGAAAAAAAACAAATGTGCAGCATGTGTCTTCCTTCTAACTAATTCAAATGTCTGAGAAAAAGTTTAGAATTTGCACCATGTAGAGGAATTCCCAAGAGTTTAACTAAGAATCATGATTTTTCTCTTGGGATTCACTCATGTTTGCTTTCTATTCGCAGAAAATCAAATATTGCATTGTACAAAAATTGTTCTCTTTTTCAGTGAGAAAATAATAATCTTTTTGATGAATATATATCTCCCACAAAAAAAGTAACCCTGTATTTGCTTATGGAAAATGTCAAATATAAGCTTCAGAACATGGAGCTTGTGACTTCTTGATTGTTCTTGATCACACTTCTCTTGTTTATCAACCTAGTGTGCATCTGATTTATTTCATATTAGGTATGGATATATATAAAGTGAAATAATGAGCAATGAAAGCCAAGTGAATTGTTTTCAATCAATATTAATAGAGTCAGGATTGGTCTTTCTCATGTTAGTTTATTAATTTACAAGACAAGTTAAAAATATAGCTACTTGAATTTAATATAAAGAATATGAATAGAAAAGTTATTTTTTTACCTGTATCAACTGAAATCTATTGAAAGTTTTCATATGTGAATGAGAACATATATCACATTGCACCCTGGTTTTGAATCTTGTTTTCTGTTGTCCTGGTATCATTCACCTCAGTCTGGAAAAAATTGGGGGGTTGTTTTGCGGGTTTTTTTTCAGACAAATGCAATGCAATACAGTATGCAGTATAGCAGAAATACTGAAGCACAAAGCTGCTACACTACACTAAGATACAATAAAAACCACATAATTTTTTTCACACTTTGATATCATAACATAAGTACCCATCCATTTCATCAGTTGACCAGCATGTTGGTTAACCAGACAATTATGATTACATTTTCTGTCACTAGTTGTATGCCAAATTGTCAAGAGATGATCCAATTATGAAGGTCCACTGCATGCCTTGGTTATGTAGCTCATTATAGTGCACACATTTTTGGATAGAATTGAATCATTATATCAGCAGTCAACATTTTAGAAAGAATAGTTTCTATGGTCTTCAAACATATGCACATAAAAATAGACATCTGTTTACCGTAATAGTGGTACAAGTAATGATGACATAAATTGTAAAGATACCTTGTACAAACGAACAAATGCTTTTATTTTCCAAGTAGCTGACTTTTGAGTTTTTGGTATGCATTGCACAGTGTTAAGAGAGGTCAGTTGTAGAAAACTATCTAACATCTGTGGTGATAATAGAAAATCTATATTTCAGCAACTATGCTCACAAATTCTATGGCTTCTTTCAATGTTTTTAAGTATAAAACTGAATATTCACAGTTTAGCAGATGTTTTTAGAAGGGAAGGGAACGGAACGGAAGGGAAGGCAAGGCAAGGCAAAAGTTGGTTAGTATTCATTCAGGACAGCCAATGTCATTGCAGAGCCACTGTATCATCTTTGAAAAGTAATAGTAATTGGGGAAAGTCCCTGATGAAGAGGTTCCCGGTGACTAGGAAAAAGCAAATACCATTTCCTCTCGGACATAGACTGAATGGACAGTCTTAGAGGCGATTGAAAATTTGGCTTGATCTGTGAATGAAAGTCACGGCTTTAAGTCTGACAACTTGTTAAAAGTGGTGTCCCTCAAAAGCCAATATACAAGGAAAAGCTGAGGAAACTGTATTTGTTCACTTGGAGAAGGGAAGGAAAAGAGAGGGTTTTATT
Source organism: Thinocorus orbignyianus (assembly GCA_013400375.1). NCBI lineage: Eukaryota > Metazoa > Chordata > Aves > Ciconiiformes > Thinocoridae > Thinocorus > Thinocorus orbignyianus. Next base: position 524,085 of record VXBW01002226.1, read on the forward strand.
GCTGTCTTCAATGGCCCAAGAGAGTCTGTAAAGAGTATGAAGCAAGACTGTTCTCACAGCTGCATGTTGAAAGGTTGAGAAAAGTGCTCACAAACTGTTGTAACACATTTTTTTTATAAAATATTAGAAAAAAAAAAAAAAGAAGAAAAAAAGTGATAATCACTATAAGCACTAGAAGTATTGATAAAATATGGCCATGAAAATTATAGAATCTGCATTATTGGAGATTTTAAAAACTCACAAGACATGCCCTGAGCAGCTTGATCTAGCTTCAGTTAGGCTTACTTTCAGCAGGTGTTTGAATCGAGAAATCCCTTCCACAACAAACCTAATCCTGTCCCATATCTGTTCTGATTTGCCAAGGTCATTCTTGAAGTCCGAGATCCCAAAGTCCGACAACATTTAGCAAACTCAGTCTAACATCTGGTATTTGTGATTTTTGGCCATGCCTCCGTATGTGAACTTGGTGAGCAAATAGCTTCTTCTTAAAGTCTCTGAATGTCTGTGGGTATATCAAGAAATATTGAGAACAGCTTATCTGAATAAACACATTGTGTGCAACTTCTGACCTTTATTGTGCCTAGCACTGTTAGGAAAAGATAAATGAATTCCTCTGTCTTTATTGTCTGATATGCAACAAGGAACAATCTCTTACAATTTTTCTTAATAGCTTTTGAGTTTATTGTCATTTGATAATGGAGAACTGTAGTAATAGAGCATGATCATCAAGCATGAACAATAGTTAGTTATACAGAGAAGTTTATTTGAAGCTTAACTTTGATAGCAATTACTTCTTTTGGATACTGCTGCTTTTAATCAGAGCTAATACTATTCAATCTAAAAACCTAGCCCTGCTGGCTATCAACTCATGTACAGTCACACAGAGTAGTACAGAGCTGAATATTTTACATGAAGAACAAAGCTTGAATGTAAGTACTAAGCAGTGATTCTGTAAATGTCAATGAGAGGAATTTCAGGTTACATGCATCTAAGAGACCCCTAGGGACTGATGTGACATTGGTGTCTTCTATGATGTAGAGTCAGAGAAGCTCAGAAAAGCCTTTTTGACGGGCTAAAGCTCTTTACTAGAGCCAAATTCTCAAAGCTATTAACTAAAGAGAGCATAATTAAAGATGTATGGTGTTAATCTGAAATATACCCAGCTTTTTTTGGATGCTACAATATGTCAGAGTGTGAACAAGAATATTTTTAAATGACATGTTAAAAAAATAACATTTAACTATTGATGTTACACATCCCAAGCTAAATTATTGGATTCGTCCACTTAAATTCCCTTTACTAGATCATTACCACATTTAAAAACACACTTTGCTTTATTTCCGCCCCAGAATTTTCTCTTCAACTGCTCTGCTTGAACCTTCGGGTTTTATCACCAAGAAGAGAAAGAGTGGGCTTGATCGTCTCCTATTACCAAGATTAAAGAATACCTTTATTAAAAACAAATGAAAACATCATCTACATTAGAGGACAAGATACTACAACATATTTCAAATACCTCCATCATTATTTAGAAATTATCAAGGAGGACTTTAAACGGAGTACACAGCTCACTGCTCGCTACTATTTTCATCACAAAATACATGGAGACCTCTGGAAGAGAAATCTTGCAACTTAGTAGTTAGTTTTCTCCATATTAAAAGATTTTAAATACCCCTCTTGCATTAAGAATCAACACCCTCCCCATACGAAAGGCAGCATGAGAATGGCGGAAGAAGGGGCATTCTTCAACTCTACAATTTAAACCACAAAGTCATTTTTNGGGACACTCGGTTAACTGAGTGCTAAGCTCAGGAAAAGACCTTGGTAAGTGGTACTATCCCCTTCTTGATGGTGGGAAGAGATTTCGTGATATTTTGTCATTGATGACAGGGAAAATCACACTGTGTTCCTCCTGGTCGTGGAGGTAAGTCAAACATGAGTAGAGCATAAAGAGCAGTTCCAGTGTCATGTTCCAAACCGTGGTGATGAAGCGCCAGGCTGGGTGACATGTATTCCTGATCAAAGCTAATCACACAATTTACTACCCCTTCTGTAGCTCTTTTCACAGTCCAGTTTCTTCATCTTTACCACTGCCATACCCTCCAAAATAATCCAGCTAGTCCTATTTACTCCTTCCCCAGGGGTTTCAGTTTTGCTGACTTTTTACACTTATTTGTTATTCATGATGTGATTGCCCTGGAAATTTCCACCTTGGTCAGCAGTTCTGTAAGGTAATGCCTCTCTTTATACATAGTTTTTCATTTCTGCTATTTCTCATGTTGCTGTAATCTTAGTTTAGCTGCTAGTTGGGGTTGGCCAGCTGCATTTACATTACTTCTCCTTTGCTGTCTGTAACACCTGTATTTTCTTTTGCTGTTCCCTTCTTAGTGTAGTTCAGGGTGGACATTTTGTCTGAATACTCAAAACCAATGAGCAGCCCATAAACGCTGCTTGCTTATTTGACCTTTAATCTGCCCTGGGTAGAATACTGGTCCCTAGGAGGGGGAAAATGAGCATACAATGCTACTCTCACAAAGAAAAAAAAAAGAATGCTACCTACTGGCATTTGATCAAGTTTTACAAGAAGAAAATCAAATGAAGCTGGGAAAGTGCAGATAAGGATTTTTGTACTAGCCACAATCAACTCAGTATCTTTCCCTGAGGACAGAAACTTCTTTTACTGTACCTAGCCTAAAAGGTCTGAGTGTGTACTGCTCCTAAAGACACCTCTGAACCCTGGATTTGAGTAGCCTTAAAAATCACAGGTTCACCTTCAGACCTCATGTACAGTTCTCTTCCCTTGGTGTGCCACTGTGCTAAAGCATCACCATTCTTTAGGTGGACTGCCACGTCCTGCAAAGAAAACCTTGCCCTCACTTTAGTTTGTAACTTGATCAAAGTTTTCCAGAACAAACTGCTATTCAGTCAGAATCTGGAAATGTGCGATTTTCCCTATTTTCAGCAGAGAGATATAGAAAGAAGAAAATAAACCTTTCTAACCTTTATGGTAGGAGAGTTGTTTGTGCTGCAAAGTAAAAGAAAATACGTAAAACAGCAATGAACCTAAGAGACAATGTCTGTTATTGATAGGGACAGCTCTGAACTGCCACCCCACAGTGATAACTTCTTGTCTTCCTCTTTTCATTTTAATCCTTCCAGTTTTTAAGAAAGGGATATTGGCGGGTACATATTGAATGAAGGATGCTGCTGACAGAGCAGAATTGGTGTAGTCTGTGAGAAAATGGTGCTAAGCAATTAATTTATATTTCTATTTGAAGTGACTATGCCACAGTTTACAAATAAGATAATATTAAATGTCCTAGAGGAAAAAACCAGGCCTTTCATTTGCATCCACTGATGGTCACCAGTGGAAAGGAAGAAAAATAAACACAGACATTTCTTTTCAGGCAGTACTTTCACTAATGTCCAAGGCCTTCAATAAAACAAAAAGGGCAAAATTTGTCTCTGTCCACTGGTACTTGACACTCTCTGCCTCTAGATGTTGGACAGAGCTTCCGATAGCCTATACATGGATTGTTCCATTGGTTCCAGTAGAGACATAATGATCTATAACCTTTGAAATCCAGCATCCTGTGTTTGCAAAGGGTACAAATCACAGCAGAGACTGATTCATTGATTTTTCTCCCACTTCCTTGTCCAGGCTTTGTGCTTTGCAGTACTTTCCATTTTCCCATTGGTTCTTATAGATATCATTAATGTTAGTCACTCCTGTTCAAGGGTGTAGCAACTTCCAAATAATTACGCTATTAAAAATTCATTTTACTTTTTCTTTCCAATCAGAGAAATAATAAATAATAATTTGAATGATAAAGAGTCAAAAATGCTGGTATAAGCTCATCGTATCAGAAGTTGCTTCTTTTTTTGCCTATTTTGGTCACATTTTAGACAGTGATGCTATAATTTAAATATGTGTAGATAAAATACTATGATCTATAATGACTTTGATGCTCTAAATAATTATTACAGACTTTATGAGCCCTTGACTGGACTCAGTTTTTATTTCTAATTTGTATGAATGACCTGCCATCTCTACACACCGGATCATTAGTGGAGATTTATACAGATAATGTAGTGATTTATTATGGTTCTCTAAGATCTCTAGATGTAGTTTATGCCCTGATTTCAAGCATGAATGGTGTCAATGATTTGCTTGAACTAAATAATTTATCACTGGAAACAAAACCAAAGATTGACAAACTGGGTGTTGTACTGTGAATAAATTAATCTGCTAGTGGTAGATCAGAAAACGTTTCTATTAAAAATTCTTTTCACGGTAAAACAGTATGTAAAATAAGTTCAATAAATAGTATGGAAGGTGTTACTCAATATATATGAAAATGAATCATGGTTATCAGCAAACTAGTGTTGAACTTGATTTGTGTATTGTTAAATTAATATTAATAGTAAATCCCTAAAAAGGCTTATCTGCACTTAAGATTAGATACATTAATTTCTTCAGTTAGTTGCAGAGTCATGTCTTTGGTGATTTCACCTTGCATCGGTGTTTAACACCTCTTTAACTTCTCTTTGCATTACACAGTCAATGAAATGCAGTTCAATCCTATGCTTCTTAATAAAACAAAATTTCTATGAAATCAAATATTTACACTGTCTGGAAAAAGACTGAAGGTTTGATTCACTGGTTTTTAATGAGATTTTCTAAATGCCTTTGGAATGTTGTAAAACTGGCCACTTACCTCAAGAAGAGAATTATTTTATTTCTACCTTTGTAGGAAAAAGCCTTAATACTGAATGTCTCACACTAACGGGTCCTTTTAATTACCTCTGAATAATTTAATTGCTTAGAGATATATATTACTAATTCAGCTTCACATCGTAGAATAAAAATGCAACGTTCTACAATTCTTGGTCATCCTGTAAATAAGGGAAACATTTCAAAAATTGGATTTCTTTTTGTACTTGTTTGGTGCCTCCTTTAGTTTGTCACACCTTCAACACAGACATCACAAATATAAATGCATTGAAGGCACAGCATCACAGGCTGCACTTTTACTAATAGTCAGAGAAAGGACTCACTGTACTCTGCTGCTTTCATCTGCTGAATTCTCTGATGCCACGCCCTGAGCTGTCGTGGCTGCTAGTGAAAGCAACTTGGAGTATGCACTTCCAGGTGCCACACCCACACCTTTCCTTTAATACACAGAAAGACTGGTAGAACCAAAGCATCCGCAGATGAATATATCATATTTTGGATAAATAATGGGTCTGTTCCTGTTCAAGTTCAAATTCCTTTCTTGAAATTATGAACAAAGGTTGGTATGATTCTAATTCTGAGAGGTGAGTATTGACAAGACACATATTTTCATAGTTTTAGGGGGAAAAAAAATATTTCATTTGACAGGTTTGACAATGCTATGTAAATTTTGTCCATATGCAGAGGGCCTACCTAGTGACTTAGGATTACTCACATCCAAAATAAGCACCATTTTGACTAGGGCAAGCGGCACTATTTAATAAAGTATCAGTATTAAAACACTAGTACTATAAAATCTATCTTTCTGTTCTAACCTCCCAGAACGGTCTTTTCCTTGGCCTAATTTTCAACTCATCCTTCCATTTATAGATTTTGCTACTATTTAAAGCACTGCTGCTTTGCACTCAACTACCTCATGACTGCTCAATGGTATTAAAGCATAGGTCATCCTGCATAGCTGTCAGTAAGGAACATTTTTAGATAGTGTTGGACACATTTCCTTTCTATTTCCAGCTGCTTATTTAATCAAGATAACTACTACAGAAAAAATAATGTATAAAGTACAATGAGACATATTATATCTCACTGTTCTTAAAACAGCTCTGTTATTTCACAGCAATAAAAGTACATAGTTTGTAATCACTGCATTCTTCACGTCCACTGTATATTGACTAATAAAATGAATGAAGCATCCATCTTAGCTTCCTATTAATATTTAAATTTATTTGAAATCCATGTTTGAATAACTATAATGCATATATGACCCTGCCTGCTTTTTATACCAATATATGCATGTGAAAAACATTAGTAATGCAAAAAAATAAGTTTAATTTTAATATTTCATTTTCTATTGTGCTCCTAGTTGCAGCATTGTTAATGACATTCAAGCTACTTAAGACAGCTATTTTATTATTTCACTAGTAAAGTAAAATCATAGTAATAGAAGAGATCACTTTGCCTACATTTAATTGCCAAGTGTGCAGAATTGTGTACTTTACAAGTCCAGCTCCTGTCTCACCACTCATGCAATGTCTCATTTTAAGTTAATCCCTTTGAAAAGGTGCAGAGAAAAAGTTCATAACTCTCCCTTGAGTGTTTTAGGTTAACCAGGCCTGTTATGATACAATACATACCCCCACACTAACACGCTGCTTAGTTATTTTCACAGGATAGGAAGAATTAAATTAAAAACTCGCTTGGTCACCTTACACAATGGGAATTCAGGAAAGCTTGTAATTCTCACACTTATTTCCAGAGGATTATTTTACTCTTGCACATTCTCAGTGTTCTAAGTGTTTTTCACTCAATATAAGCCTATGAAAGGTGAAATTAAAATCAAACTATATTTGCTCAATATCTGTATAAATTTTCTGTAGAGGAGATCTTCTGCAAATCACATCTTCCTGGGGAACAAAGGCTGTGTTTTCCAATCATTCTTTTAATGTTTGTCTTAAATTAAATTAAAGAAACTCATGATCTAGGGGCTAAGATTATGAAAAAAAAAATTAAGACAACTATACAAAAAAATTTATGTCATTTAAAGATGATTATCAGATGATCCATATGATACTATAGATTAGCTGTGGGTTGGGGAAAATAATATCACCTGGAATCCAAAAGTGAAACTTAGATCATACCCTTTATTGATATACAACCAATCAGTAAATGTGAAATACAGAGTGGTCCTACGTCTTTTCTCTTTATCATATTTCTTGATTTATTTCTTTCTCTCAGTTTTTCAAAGTGTTTTTTTCATATTTTCTATAATGTACCAGTTTCTCTTTTTTTTGATGACACCTTTTATTTTTTTTTCCTCTTGAAATGACTTGCTTCAAAATACTATTGCCATTATATGTCCTACAAACATTTTTATGCTTCAAATAAATGACTGTGCATGGTTAAGTAATAAAAAGATAAATTCTGTTTCTATGTATTTATGATATTTCCTCTCACTGATCATTTGTCTTGTCAATTAAATTTAATATTTGAGCAATTTTATCTACTCATTTGTGTAGTTGGTAGCACAGTGGCAAAAAGATACTTCTAAATCTCAGAGAAGTGTTGACAGATTAAGAATATCCAACAATTTTTTTATCTGTTTAACATATACAAAACTTTAATATGCATTATTATACAAGACTACAACAAATCTACAAGACCTTTGTACATGAAAAAGTGCTTGGCTTAGGAGGAACTTAAAGGGGATTGAAATCCTTCTGTTCTACCTAGCCTAGAGTCTGTAGTGACAGAATGTCTGTAGCTGTACTGTTAATTGCGCAATGACAGCTATATCTTTCTCCTTTTTCATATCCTCAAGATACAGCTGTTCCTCACCTCATAATAATCACTCAGTCTAGAGGTTTGAGATTGTATCTTTGCCTGGAAGACAGCTTGAGAAGAAAATTTGCAAATACTTGAGTAGAATATCGCTGGCTGAAATTCTGGCTAACCAGTAGGTTTTTGACTGAGACTAAAAATTCACCTGCAGTTACCAGCTCTGATCATCTTAGTAAGATGTTTCCTTCTTGCAGATACCATTTTTCTCCCACTCCATCAAAGGTCATTTTGCTTACCCTGCACCTATAGCAACCAATATTTGATGCACCATGGAGGACACTATCTCTTCAATCTTCACAAGATCATGTCTTTTTCCCACAAACTCCCTCTTTATTACTTTTTGCAAATAAAGTCAATTCCTCAACTTCTTAATATTTTTCTGCTTTATCTGTAATGTAAATAAAGTACGTAAAAATAACTTTCCTATTTAAAAGTATTAGGTACCTCCCTATGTAAGAAAACTGGGAGACAACAACCTTCCCTACATTGTTTACGTAGCCAGTGTTGACAATGTTTCCTTCTGTATACTAATAACTCTTTTTGTATTCGATTTGTCACTGACATTTCTTTTATTTACAGTTACAGATTGAAAAGATTTTTTAAAATCTAGAAATAGTTAAAAAATAAAAACACAGTAATATCAGTTTAGTCAACTGTAGTTTATTCTATGTCACTAAATTCAATAGGAATATGGTTATTATTTTTACTTTTCTAGAATTTGCCCTTAGAACTAATGTCTCACCTCTGCTCACTTTGCATTTTATGAAATCATGTATTCAAAGTCAGATCAGTACCCTGAATTTCTTTTTCAAACAAGATCATTTTAAATTAGGTTTGTTGGAATAACAAAGGTCAAGCCACAGCATTATGTCACAAAATAAGAGACACGTATAAAAAATATAAATCAAATTTTTACTTCAAAGCTTAGACCTCAACCTCTCATAGGACATTTTCATCAACATTTTGTGGTAGAGAAAGTCAGCTCAGCTGCTGCTTCACAGATACTTCAAGAAGTATATGTTCTGGTATTTGAAATCTCTATTATTACTTTCCTTTGACCAGCAAGCAATACGTCATTTCTCACTTACAAATAATAAATTAATTATTCAGAATAGAACTACCACCCCTCCCCATTTTTACAGGCGTCATCTTTGTACCTGTTCACCAAATAAAAGCCAGCTTACAACACAGAGATAGGCTTTGAAACAAAGTATAGGAAAAGGAAGCTTAAAATTAAATTTCCCACATCTTTTCAGGATGGGGGAGACCATTTTCCTTCTCATGTCAACTTCTTCCATGACTTGCAGTTCAGGCACGGACAGAGAAAATCCTGGCTTTTCCCAAGTTCCCAGAGAATTCCCTCCATATTTTCCATGGTCAGGACTGTATTTATAACACAAACTGTTTGTCTCTATTAACAACATATAGAAACTTCAGTGGTTATTTTGCACAAACTGGATTTTACCAATCCCCAGCTGTAGTATTTAATCTTTGAAAAGGCATAAAGATTAAGCTTTAAAATGTTAATTTTTAATTCACTAGCAAAATCCATTTTGCCTGACTGAACTGTTAGTAAACTGTTTATCCTGTCCTCTAGTAGCAATTATCTAGTTTTTTTCTATAACAGAACAGTATAATAAATATAACTACCGTATTGATTTAGTGTTCTCATGATCTTTGAAATGGTTCACCTTTGCTCATTGCTTCTGCGCTGGAAATGTGCTTTGCAGTATATATATTGCTGGACATACATGGCGAGAATCTGATCTTCATATATTCATTTCATCTTTAAAAACCTTCAATTACGGGTACATTTAGAAAATCTTAGTTGAGGAAAAGAAACTAGAAGATAAAAAGTGTATTTATATCTCGCAAAGAGTAAGCAAGACACAGTAGAAACAGGTAATGGACAGCAGAGAAATAACTGCCAGGGATTTCCAGTTGTCCCTCACCTTCACACTTATCCTCTCCTGTATCTTTACACACAGAGACAATACCTTCCTGTTAAGTAGCATTTTTAGGGAAAATTTGCCTATTATTCTTTTTCCTCCTTCTCTGAAATGACAGTCACCTGGCAACTACAAAGAGCTTAGTATGCTTTACTAGGATTAATGTATCAAAAAATAAATTGCCATATCCAAGAAAACATTAAAATAATAGTGACTCAAGAGAAACCTTGTAAAAATCAAGATCTCTATACATCCTTGAATGTGAGTATGTAACATACGCATATTTTTAAAGCACAGTAGAAAGTCTACCAATTTTACAGTGTTACTGGTTCAACAACCTTGACATTCAACAATCCCATTCAGTTAGAAGGTGGATCTGCCACAAATCACAGGAGTGGAAACATTGAAAATGATCAATCTTTGGCTAATATCTTGTTGGCTATGACAGTATAATATATATTTATGGGCCTGTTCAGTATAATGTAAATATGCATGTACACTTACATTACCTTGTACATTATCTGAACTTTCAGGGTCTATTTTTTATATAATATTAAAATGACACTAAAATAGGGAACCCGAACATGCAAAACAAGTCCACAAATTCAGAAAATTCTTCAGTTCATTGTTAACAACAACATTAGTATGGCTGGAGAGCTTTTTTCCTTGCTAAACAAATGGACAGAGTCAAGATCTCGTTCCTGTATAGTTCCCATTAAAGGATGGACTGATTCCAATAGCTCTGGGAACCAGTGCTACTTCTGGCCAGGTACTGGAGCCCACTTTGGGGCACCCAAGGACCTGAAGACTCTGTGCAGCCTGAGGAATGTGACTGCTGACTTCCCATTTGCAGGTTGAACCAGTGGTAAGGCTGAGCACATATCCTGGACACACACACAAAGAAACACAGAGCTGCCTTCAACAGCACCTGCATACTGGTCTCACATAAAACATAAATATAAACAGCCAACTTCCCTCCTCCTCTTCTGCTGATCAGAACTAAAGTCCACTAGTGAAGGCACACACGTGTGAGACCCTCTAGGTTCATATGGATATTTGTGGTGCCCTGGATACTGGCAAGTCCTCTTGATTGGTCTGAAATCCCTGCATGACCCTCTTAGCTGCACCAAGGGTCACCTAGTCACCATCTAGTTCAGCCTGAAATTTGTTGGTGAATGACACACACACATATGCACACAGAGTTTGAAGAAGATATAGATGTGCAGCTGACACCACGCAGAGGGGCTGTGAAGTAGTCCTGCACCAGTCACTGGCACTGAGCCCCTCATTTGCCTCACTCACTCAGTGTCATTTTCAGGATGAGCACTACTCCCGTTTCAATGTCTGGGGCCAAGACCCTCACACAGTCTAGTAGATGGCACAGAGACTCCACTGTCTAGTATCCGACACCATAGGACAGGGGTCCCCACAATCCTGGTTTGACTCCAGTTGCTGGCATTAAGTTCAGTCACATTGGTCCCTCCAGTAGCTGGCATTAGTCCTTGAAGCACTCATATCAGAGAGGGAGATTACACAGGGAGTTAAAAGATTTAGGAAAATAGGGCAGACTAGGGTGATCAGGCACAGGGCTCAAGCTCAATCAAACAAACATACTGACTGGACCCTTTTTACATGCAATGGACCATTTTAGAAACCCCTTTCTGTTGCTTCCTAATTATTTTCCCCTGCACATTCCTTCAGCAGTTTGCATAGTCCCACTGAACACCACTCTAACTTCCATTATTGCCAGCTCTTAAATTTGCAACCTTATTGGTCACAAGTCCTTAGTTTGCCTGCAGACATTCTCACCTTCTGCACCCTTTCAGCTCCTCAGTACCCTTACAGAACCTACTGGGGCAACCATCAGAGCTGAAAGAGAATGACTGTGCAGTGCGAAGCCTGAAATAACTTTAATTTAGGCAGAACAGACTGAAGTACTTGATCTGTTATTGTTTGATGATAGCTATGATCTTCAGTAATGCAGTAACAATACGAGAAAACATGAAAACATACTGCAACTATCCATGGTAATGCAAAGATTTGCTTTTTGTTTTTTTCTTCGTACAATTCAGCATATGAATTCAGTGTATGTCAGTGAACCAAACTATCTTTATAGCAATTTGGAAATGGCTAGTACTACCATCAAGGTTTCTGCAACCTACAAAGGCACAACTTTCAAGGCAAGGGGACTGTAACACTCTCCCTTTTTCCCCTAAGGCAAACTCTGTCAAAGTTGTTGATCTAAGATATGGGGCAGTTAACAAGCTTGTATCTGAAGACTGCAGAGTAAAATGGGGTTCAAAAGGAATCAATATCTCTTCTAGATAACTGCAGCCAAGGTCAAGTCATACATTAAACTAAACAATTCAAGTATAAATATCAATGTGTTGTCTGACAGGATGCCAATATATGTGCTTTAAAAGCAAAGGTATACAGCTTGGTCATATAATTAGGAATAAAATAACAGTAAACTAAGGACATTTCTTAAAAACGGTGAAAATATCTGAAAGCAGCAATTGACAAAAACACTTGGGAGAAACAGCAGTACAGGCAGAAGTCACTCAACTCCAGCTGAAGATAAAACTTTGCTGGTTGGTTTCAGAATCTCATAGGATTGGATGCAAAAACCTTATTATCTCCAAGACAGAAATAGATCAATAGTAGGAACATTTGCAAGATTGAAACAGGTCACACTTAAGAAGGGAGATGCTATCATTTTAATGAGGAAAGAAAAGATCACAACCAGGATCCTTAAGAAGGAGACAGTGAAAAGTCATCCACAGCACAACAGATTCAATGGTCTTCTCCTAATGAATGCTCTCAGTGTAAGACAGGGGTATGTTTTTTCCTGGAACTGAAATATTATGGGGATTTTTTTAGATACTTGTTTTTTCCCTGAGAAGAGAGAAATGAGAAAGATCCAGTGAATTCTAGCAGGTTTTTTTTTTCCTAGTACTTCTATATTATATGAAAACCACACAGATAGAGCTACCAGGGCAGCAGCAGCACAAAACCCCATGACAACTGTTTGCCTGTCCATAGGATGACATGACTTTGTAGATCTGATTCACTTTTATCATGCATCTTTTCTTACTGAGGAATCAAGAGAAAGAGTAAGTCCAGGTACAGAGTAAGTCAAGACAGAACAGCCTTCTTCCAGTGTGAGGCAAAGAAGACAGATGACTCATTTGAGACAAATGTATCTGCTCATGCACAATGTATTCTGCAGTGGTGCTGGGATCACTTCTAAGATGTAAAGAAAATTATAGGAATCAATGAGTAAACCGAATAATTTTCAAAGCAAAACTCTTTGTTTTGTTTTGTTTTGTTTTGTTTTTTTTAAAGAAAGCCTATTTCATTCCATTGGTATGGGTTAATGTTTAATTACTTTGATGATGTTAACACAATTGCTTCTGATTTACCTTAGCTGTGACAGGTCAGGCCCAGTATTGGTATCAGACCCAGAGGATACCAACTAGGTAATGTTAACAGATTTAGTTGCAAAGATATTTATCCCATTAGTAATCAAATCCACTGGGGTGATTACATGATAAAGAATTGTTTTTCGATAAATTTCACTGAGATGTCATACTGCAGGTAGGCTCATTCATCACAAAGCTGAAGTCTAAGCGGGGGCAAAAGAGTTGAACTGACTTTTTAGACAGATGTTGTATTTCAGAATTCTCTTGTTTACCTCTAAGGCAAGTGTAGTTGAAAAATGAATGTATAGATGTTAAGTGAGAGATATAGAAACATGTTGAATATCTGAGGCTTAATAATGTCTGAGTTCGAAGAACTCCTAACACCTCCCCACCTCCTCCCTGGTGTTTGTAAAGAATAGAGAAACTTCACTACAATCTCATTAGATTGGAACTGAAGGTGCTGAAAATACATTTGTCTCTTAAAAATTTCAGCTATCACAGGATGAGAATGATCTGTGTTTCTGGCAAAACCAATCATTTCTGAAACACCTGAGCTAAGGGGCAAAAACAAAAACAGCTGGACACTCATGTACCTCACTATAGAACCACCCACTCCAGAGGACACTTGAGCCTATCCTTTTCATGATGCCTCCATTGCACCTGCTTTCTGGATCTGACCCCTTTTTCCTCCTTCCAAGGAAGTCAAATGGGAGAATTAATATTACTGCTTGCATTTGTTTCCTTTTTAGGGTCAGTCTAATCATTAAAATGACAGCATGGCATCATAATATTTTTCCTCACCATACAAAATTTACTCTGCATCTTTGGACTTACCTACTTGACTCTAAGACAGAAATAAAGACATTTAACTTTTTTTCAGGAAAGATCTGTCAGTTGTTAATTGCTATACAGTAGAAAAGACCGCAATAGTTATAGCTGAAACAACGTAATTCTTTTTTCTCTAAATTAATTTAACAGTTATAGCACATTCTGAGTTTCATCATGAAAGATCTTGTCTCTGACAAAAATTACTTATTTGCTTTTGAAGATTAATTTAATATAAATAGACCATTCTGGTAAAAATAATGTGTTTTATTTTAAACACATTGGATATGCAAGAAATTTATTGCAGAAAGGTAATGAAAAACATTTTTCCTTGATTTTTACACTGGGGAGGAGAGAAAAATAAGTAATTGACATGTAGAAAAATAAATATTTAAAACAGCAGTACAAACAAAGCTTTCTTGTTTTTCCTTTTTGTATAAAAAGATAACCTATCTCAAAAATGTACAGAATACTCTGTTTAATTATATAGAATACATGTCCTTGTTCTAGTTGTGAAGGTTTCTCTGCACCGGAGATTTGTACAAATCCTTGCAGTCAATGTACTACACCACAAAAGAAAGGGACTCACGTGTGTATGGCTTACCTCAAGTATACTCCCATGAAGGAAATTGGACCAAGATAACTTTTTTTTTTTTAAAAAAAAAAATTTTCTCCACAGGTATAGCAAATGTATAATGAACAATATGGTTATATGAGACTAAAAAATATATGAGGCAATCACAGGGAAGGCTATAGCGTGTGGTCTCTCTCAGCTTTGTAGTGCAAAATATAGCATGAATTCTCTATTCTACAAAGGCTTTGAGAGAGTTATCTTCACAATGTCTTAGGAACTTCAAAGAGTGGATCCCTCCTAAGGATCCTTCCTCTTAAGGAGTAGCAAAAGCTAGAAAAGCGTCAGATCCTGGGGACTACAGCTCCATCTTTCTTTGTTTGGTCTTTCTCTTTTCTGTCTTTAAAAAAATCCACATAAAATCCTATGCAACATTTATGATACAATAGATGTTAAATTCAAGTTAAACTCTCAAATTTCAAGTAGTGCCAGAGATAATAGTTTCTTTAGTAGTCTTACCTACACTTTTTGGAAGAAAAAATGATCTTATGTTTTGGAAACAATTTTATGCTGATGGGACAGAGCTTAATGTCAGACTTCCTCTATAGTCAAGAGTAAATCACCAACAGTTTTGAGTCATGCAACTTAAATTTAGTTTGTCTAAAAGTTAGACATCCAATCCAAACTAGAGGGAGCATCTTGGCTCTGCCCATGGCTCAAGAGATGGACAGGTAAATGTAGAGCACAAGACACATTTCACTAACTTGATGAATGTGAAAGTCAGTTCTAAAACTACAAATTAAATTTAACATAGGAATAGTTCAGCAAGCTTGTTTTAGGTTATAATCTACCCCTCTCTCATTTACTTTACAAAATCAGCTGTAAAAAATTGCCTATCCCTTAGGAAAAAGAATATTGGGACCAAAAATGATTTAAGGACTAAAAGTTTTTCAGTCACTTTTTTCAAGGGATAAAGGTGATTTTAGTTGTGTCCTGCTCAGATATAAATATTTCTCAGATAAGATACATCAATCAGTTTCCCCTTTGTGGACTTGTATGGAAGTTTCTCAACACTGTGATTTTTTCAGATGTATAGTATTACAGGAGTTCAAAACTAACTCATACGGTGCAAATCCATCAGTTCTTTTATATTTCCCTTCAACCACCTCAGTACCTCAGGTTCCTTCATGCTTCCTGCCACAGATCCGTAATGCCATGGATCCTACATTACACCTTCTTCTGGAGGGCAAATTGTCTTTCTCTGACCCTGTTTCTTTCCTCCAGGATGCCTTGTCACTCAGATGCATCTCAGAAGAATCTATAGAAAATGGAAGGACTGACACTGCTGCTAGTGAAACTCAGAGGTTCTGAAAGTCTCAAAGTGTTGCAGCTGCCTGAGACTAAAGTTTTGTAGAACAACTCTTCTGTGTATCTGTGCTCCTACAGCCTGAAATTCGCCCATCATATTCCATATTTTGTGAGAACTCAGGAGACTTTCAAGAATACTGACTTCTAAAGGTGCTTCTAAACTATGACTGCTTCAAGTGGCCTAGGTATGTTTTTGTGGATTTCGTTTGAGAGGTATATTTAGATCCAACCACATTCATTCAAGGATAACCAATTTGAAGCTTCTTGTTCTTTGATAGTTTAAAAGTCTTAGAGAAGAACAAAGCCAAAACACCCACAAACCTCTAGAAAAGAAAACAATATCAATAACAGTTCCACACTGAGTGAATTCAGCTCATTCTCACTCATACAGTGAATTAAAGCTTTTGGATTTTATGAGTTTCTAACATTCAGTTTATTTCTAACCATTGAAAAGATTTGGACACTTTTGATGGGAACATTTGCAAGGTACTATTTGAATATTTATTCCAGAATATTACCACTGACTTATTCATATACAAAAGGCAACAAGCTGAGTGATTGGCATTAGTATTACAGGAAAGCTGTCACTCATAAAGTTCAGAACCCAGTCAGTACCTACGCTTACTCCTGTTACATTTTTCTCGGTATCAAGCATTTGGCTGCACAGCTTGAATGCTCTTTGTTACACTATGTCAACAATACAAAGAAAGCACAGAGTATTTTCCTTCCTGTTTTCCCTTTGTTTTTCGAGTACCCAGGGAAAATGCTGCTGACATTTTTATTGTCAATTTCTGCATGGTTATGAAGTATAATAGCTGATATATTGAAGAGATCTTTCTTACCAGGCGTGAGAGAGCCAGAGAGAGACCGAGGGCAGGAGTGTGAAATTCCATGCTATACAAACATGCTATTAATTCCTTGTCTGTATCACCCATGGTGATAGTGCTGCACCTGCAATGACAAATTTTGTTCCTTTTAGCTTCTGCACTTTGAAAGGTCACAATATGTAGAGGGTGAAAGACTTGCTCAGCACAAAAACATAGTTTATTCTGGAGCAGCTTTAAATTTCTGGAAATTCAGTCACCTTGTAGACTGTTTCTAGCACAAAAGCTGCAAAAATTCTTTACTTGATTCTTTTGTCATTTTTCTACTAAGCAGAATGTACTTTTGAGTGGTAATCCTATTCATCCTGATTCTCAAAGCTGTGAAGAGTCACCTTCATACAGCAGTTACTGTTCAGTGTCTCAACATCCTCCATCAACATGTGACCCCTTCACTGAGGCCACTTCACAGGAACAAGTTTTCAATGAACAGCAGTGTGAAAGCCCTAAATACTCTACATTACACATTGTCTGTTAGCTGAGGGTCAGTCTCTCAGAAAATAAAAATAATTGATGACACCTTTCTGCATTAACTGAGCTCATATCCTTAGAAACAATTTTCCGTTACTTATGAATATTGGCCTTTTAACTCTATTCAGCAAAATGGCAATGACACGGAGATGGTGCTACAGCTAGCATAATTTGTAAAGCTACGTTCACTTAAATGTCCACTTTGCATCAGCTAAGGATTTGGTCCTTCAGGGTTTAGCATATAGTGACGAGAAGAAAAATAATCTAAAGAAAAGTACTGAATGTGAGATTAGCTGTAGGCATCTGCTTTCAGCACTGCTAAGGCACCCCTGGAATACTGTACAGAGTGACAGCCTTTCACAGTGAAAAGGCAACGATAAAATAGGCAAGCAGAAAGAAAAGGAAAAAACACAGTCAGAGATGAAAGCTGTGAAAAGATTAGACTTATCTAACAAGTTCACACACAAAGATGAAATATTCAGAAACTGAAATTCACCCTTTTGGGAAAATAGTTTAAAAATTATGGAGGTACATTTAAGAACAACAAAAAGTAGGCAAGAGGGCAAGTGGGCAAAAGTTCTCTCTGAACTAGAGAACGGCAAAATTTAATTTGAGAGGAGGCTGCTGAAAGCAAAGCAGTAAGACAACAAGAAAGTTGATCTTGAGGTTGCATCAGTAGAAGAATTCATGAAAAATTCAGACAAATATTTTGAAGCTGAAATATATTTCTATGCAACCACAGATTTTATTAGAAGAGCAAATGAAGAATATAAAGTACCTTTTTATATGCTTTCATAGACTCAGTGTCTTGAACAATGGAGTAGTATTAAAAATTTGAGTTACTGGCCAGATCTTCGACTTCAAAATTATAAATAACAACCTATCTAATGCAATACTTCTTACATTTCACCCCTAGCAAAACCTTGCATCATGTCTTGTGGGAAAACTCTCACTTCTTTTTTCCACCATACTAGATAAAACTGGAAATTTCAATTGAGTGAAATAGGAACACTTCTTGGAAAACTGTTGGTGGTGTTGATAGATTCTTTCATCAGGTCTTTGAAGTCAGAGATGAGAGTTCAGGTCAAGGACAAAAGCTACTGCAAATAGCTATTTGATGAGTGCTTTACAGAAAACGCAGGTTTAGATCTCTGTTCAGTATCAGAAAATGCTGTGAGTCAGCAAAACAGGTGACTCTCTAAGTATGAAGTTATTAGCTACTCTGAGACAGACTTGGTTCGCCTTCCCATAAAAAATTTAAAAAGGTCCAGAAGTCTTTTGCTCCAGTGTAGAACGGAAACAAATGCTGAAACTTTTTTTTTCTTTTTCCATGAACTTCACGGGTTTTGTTTGAACCCTACTGCAAACACAGTCAGTAAGATGTGAAAAATAAAATAATAAAAAAAAAAGGAGTAACAACTATGACAACATGACCAGGGGCAGGTAGAGAGACAAAGGCATTGGTTCAGACCTGGCTTCCAGCTGGATTCCACAATACAGGATGGAGATAGGTGGTTTCATAATGATGTTCCTGTAGTGGACACCACTGAGAATGAGGCACCTTGGACTCTGGTGACCACAAAAGCGGGACTCCAGTTTCCAACCACAAACAGTATGAAACTTCAGCAGCTATAGACACCCACAAACAAGATCTGCAAAGGGAAACTGCCAAAAGCACGCAGAGGATACTGTAGAAAAAATGATGAGTGTTAGTAGCAGCCTGGCAGAGAGTCACAAGAGGTATGCTGCCTTCTGGGATCTAATGTCTGAGAGAGTGCCCCCACTTGTCAAGAGCACAGACACTATTACTTTTTCATGTGGGCATGAATGACAACAGAAACCAGATCCTGGGGAGAATTAGGGAAGACTATAAAGCCTTGGGGATCCAAGTGAAAAACATTGGTGTCCAAGTTAGCTTTTCCTCTGTTTTGCAAGTTTGAGGAAAAGGGGAAGCCATAAACAGATATATAATGTATATCAGCTTCTGGCTACGTGAGTGGTGTTGTCACAAGGACTTTGGCTTTAAACACAATCGTACATTCCTTAATGACTATAACCTGTTAGAGAGGGACAGAATCCACATGTCTAGAAGAGGCAAGAGAATTTTTGGCCAATGTGAGGAGTTGGGTTTAAAGTTGAAGGACTTGGGGGTGGAGGTCAAAAATGTTAATGTTCACACCATTGGATGCATCTGAGAAATAAGCCAAGCCAACCAGAGCAATGGCAAATGTTCCTTAGCTGCCTCCCAAGACATGCACCCACAAGCGATGAGGGAGCTGATAGATTTTATTAATAAGCCACTCTCCAATGGAAAGCCGCTCTCCAATGGAAAACTCCCGTGTGTTCTGATGAGCAATTTTATCTTTGAACCAGACAAAGTCTTGCCCCCAGTGCTAAATGAGTATCTGGCTTCAGCTGCTCAGACTTAATGCAAAGACTTCACATGTTTCTGAGGAGATAATCTAAATCCACTGAGTGGCATGAGTTGGTTCTCTTGTGTGTGTGTGGCTTTTTTCATTCTTGATTGTGTAACATAGTGATAATAGCATTAATAATATAAAGTGACTGTGCCCAAACTCACATCTGATCTGCTTTAGGACTTTCTAAAGTACTACAGATTGAACTAAGAGATTAGACTGAACTAAGAAAACACAGATGATTCTGTGTCTGAAAAAATCTATCTGTATGGGTCATTCACCCATACATACAAGTAGAGAATGTCAGTGTATGCACGTTCACAAGGAAACCAGTATTGAAGGCTGAGTTTCCCATTCCATGAAAGTTTTTGTTGTGAACGTTTTTTTCAAATCCTATTATTCTGTGGGAGAAAGCATGTTCCTCTCATTTCTGTTTGTTAGAGGTACTGATGCATTCACCAGAAGTACAGAAAAGGCAGTCTTCCTGCCTCACTTCACATAGTGCTATTGTCACAGGTAGTAACAGACTAGACTAATATCCCGTGGAACTGCCTCTCCAGGAGCACAAGCTCCTGCTGTCTCAGCAGCCTCAAATTCTGAATAAGCAATGAATTTGCTAAAGTAGTTTTATGCTCATAAGTGGAAAACTGTGGGACTGTTTCCTAAGAGACAGTATTAAGATTTTCAGTGTAATAGCAGGCAGAATTTGAATAGCTATATAGGCATAATTTTTTTCTTCTGTCTTTATGTTTATTTAATATTGTGAGTTTAGCTTAATGGTGCAAAATATTTTTATTCAGGATTTCAGTAGGCTAATGTGGGTGGCTCTGATCCTTCTACATGCTGAATATGTACTATTTCAAAATGACTTTGCACTATGTTTCACCTGATCCACTGTGCAAGAGGAGTTTTAAATAAAGTGAGAATAAAGCAATAATACTTTACCTTTAAGAGTATTATTTGGTTCTTATTTTTCTGACTTTAGAACCTACAGAGTAATCAAGATAATATAAGATGATATTTAGTCTCACAGCATGCTGATTTGTAAACCATATTAGGCCAGAGCTATGCTAATTCTCTCTCTAAAAAATATCACAGAGGCTATCATATATAGGCTTTTATATGGGTGCACCCAGACATATGCAGGCATTGGCACTAATCAAGTAAGCCCCAGGAGAAAATAGCACTAGCAGCTCCAGGCATAATTTTCAAGTTTATTGGGCAGTTGATTTGTATCGTTTCCATGCAAGTGTAGACTGTTCCACAGGAAAGAAAACTTTGTGAGGGTGCATACTGCAGTTTAATCCCCATCCCTCTCTGCCCTGTGTAAATTAAAGAGCAGCGTGAAAGTTGAATTTCTTTTAAATGTCAATGTACATTGTTAAAATGTTAATATGATGAAGCAGAAAGTGGCAGAGGTATGGAAGACGGAAGAGTGACAGTTGCAAATACTACACTCCAAAACACAGATGAGAGTTCAAGTGTGTAATGTTCTAAGATGTCCTTTAAAACACATCATTTTTGTCTTTACAGAAAAACAAGTAGACAGAGGCTTAATGTCTCCTATGCTTTTATAAATGTAAACTGACACTAAGAAAAAATCAGTCCATCGCTGGCAGAAAAAGTCTTACCGTATTTATTGATTTCTGCGTTGGCTTTTCTAGGGCAAATAAGGCTATTCAACCACGAAACGCCCTCTGAGATTAAGGATATTGGTAGCAGTGATGGTCGAATAGGATTTGTTTGTCTGATGCATTGTGGGATGGTAACCGAGAGAGCAGCAGGACACCACCCTGTACATGATACAGTTCTCCAACTTAACTTGTCATCTTTTTCCCCATCCACCACAGGTTAAAATAGCACAAGCTTGTGTGGTAAAATGATACAGCTGTGTTTTCACAGCATTTTTCACAGACTTCCTTTGGTTTTCCATCTCATATCACCTGCCACTCACCACAGCCCTTTTCTGCATTATGTCTTATACTTACTTACTTCCCACTAACTTGATTGCTTCCCTTTCCAGGTTGGACTGTTTCCAGCTTTCACTTTCTTCCGTTCCCAGGACTATTCCCTTCCCTCATACACACACATTTTGACTTCTGTGAAAAGGACTGTCATTTTTTTCATACTTCTGGTCTCTCCCACCTCAGAACCTCATCCCCATGTCTCTGTCCTTCCATTCCTTTCTTGATGTTTCTAAAACGATCACCACTTGCCCACCATCACCAATTTCTGTCTTGCTCCCTCTCATCTTATTGTGTCCAAATGTTTCAGTACCTTTATTTGACTCTTCAGTTGATGTTTACTGAGCCTCCTCTTTTTCTCAGGCTTTGTATCTGGATCATAATTTTGGGTGCAGATTTTTGCATATTTGTCTCCTGTTTCTGCTGGTTTTTATGCTTATAATTTCTGCCCACACATTCCTCCTCTGCTGAGCAGCACTGTGAACAATTGTTTCCTCTCCCATTTTCTATTACGATCCTCTATCTCCATTCAACTCCTCCCTCTTCCTCTACTTTCACATTCATCTCCAATGAATTTGACTTCCCCATGTGCATAACCAGAAACAACATCCCTTCTTTCCCTTTGTCTGTAGCCCTGATTCAGCTTTCTTATTTCCCCAAATTGTTTTTTTCACTAGCTTAGCAGATTTTCGTTTTCAAGGATTTTGCTAGGAAGTTCAGCATCTTTTATTTGCAGTCAGAACATCAATGAAGGAACATCGAACTGATACTATTTAGTCAGGATCAACCGCTCCATTCAGGGGAGAAAATAAAAAAAAAAGAAAGAGTAGCTCAAAGGTTATTGTCATGACATTGAATGCTTAATTCTGTAAAGCTTTGGCTCTCAGTAAAAGAACATGATAAAGCATCTGGCTCTCCCTTGTATACTCCACATACAAAGAATTGGAAAACTGGCAGTGTATTCTGTAATATCTCTTGCTCAAAGAGATAAAAAGGTATTTGGACACAGTTACATTAATCATTTGTGCCACTTAGGTGTCTTTATTACATTACATTTTTGTATGATAGTGGACATTTTCACCTCAAATCTCATGAAATTATGTTACTTGATGTTAAGTCTCAACATGATTAATTTAACAAGGATTTTATTTGCAAAAGTCATCCTCAAATTTCCATCTGTTCCTCTGAATGACAGCTACTGATATTAGCTCTACTGAAGGAAACAACATGCCAAGAAAGCCCATCGATCCAGCTATCAGTATCTAGCACTTTTCTTTATCAGGAAAAACAAGTCCTTGTATCACTGATTAAAAGCTTCCCTACTCTTGGTACCCAGACGACTTTCTTTGAGAGGACCCTGAATGAACCAAAGCTTTGAGGTGGATATACTTGCAGCTTTTCATTAAAGTGAACACAGTAAAAAAAATCAAATAATGTTCTAAATATCTTAACTTATGTTTTACTAGAACACAAACACAAAAGAATAAAGTAAGTTTTTAAAGACAGAACAATCAGTTCTGCTGAGGAGACAGATTAAAATAAAATAAAAAAAATCTCTCTTGCTAATGACTCTACCTGTACTGGGCACACTTTTTTCCTCTCGTGCTGCTTTCCAGTGCCTGTTAAGCTTGTACCAAAGTGATCACACCCTAGAGAGCTGCAATTTTTCCTTCCTCTTGAGGACTCCAGATTGTAGCAGGCAGTACGAGGCAAATAGACAGCCCTCCTGTCTGGTGCTCATTGACAAACTATTTAATACTGTATGATATACAATAATATATTCAGTAGGCAGAAAACAAATGTATTCAACAGTTCTTCCATCCACTATGAAGAACAGTGCTGGTTCAACGCATCTATAAGTCTGTGAATTACTGGGACTTGTTAGCTGCAGATCGTTCTGTACTGTATATTTGTGCAACAGCTGCGAGGTGTTCTTGCAGCTATGCTCTTCTGTCCAAAAGAGATTCAAAGGGAGTCTGTGGTTTTCACAGATCTGTCTGTGCAGGGCTGAGATCCATTTCTCCTGCTGGTTTATTCCACCAACAACCAGAACTCCATATGGAGGAGAGGCTTCACACCTCAACAGCACAGTTTTGTTTTCTTGATCAAATATGCCAGGTATCACGTTAATTTAAAGTTGAAGGAAATGCTTCAAAAACTAAGTGTCTAAGTATCTCTCCTCTACTTTGTACACATAACCCAAACAACACAAAGAGGACAAGGAAGGGCATGCCTCTGGTAGGGTGTTCTGGAAGACAAAAAATCCTCCCTAGCATGCATTAGCTTGTTTATGAGTCTGTTATTATGAGTCATTAGCTGTCTGCCACATGCTCTATCTGCCATTCTGTAGTGTATGAAGCTTGCTTCTGAGGGATTAACAAAAACAGAGCTGAAAATCAAGCAGAAAATAATTTTCTCATGGACAGGATATTCATGGACACTGTGGGGACAGCCAATAGAACCTCGCAAATTATTTTTCTGAAATATGGAGGCAGATGAATTAAAAAACAAGAGTAGTTAATCAAAATCCCAGCCACAGTAGCACATCTGTTAAGAAAAGTCTCTGGTCATTGAACATAAAATTTCAATGTTGCTATTGCAGTAACCATTTCTTTTCCCTCTTTGTGCTTCATAGAAAAAATCTGACCAAAATAAACCCCAATCCAACCGTAAACCCAAAAAATTCATACAACTTCCCCAAGGTGATAAGATAATGACAGTGTCCAGTGTCAGAATTAGGGGAATAAAAATATAAGTATAGGAAAGAAGAAAACTTCATTTTTAATTTAGATTTGAAAAGTAAAGGGAAAATTAAGCTAAAAGGTTTTTCCAGTCCACCAGAGATGCAGAGAAGGTGTCCCACCTGCCAGCAGCGAAACGATCAGTTGCGAAAAGAAAATGAGTAATAGATGAGGATTCTGGAGAAAGAAACTGTTGTTTGTATAGCATTCATACACAGATATTACTGTATTACCAGTTTATCCAGAGAAACTGAACAGGATTAACTGAAGTTTCAGAAACAAAGAACAGTCTGCTTTTCTCTAATGAAAGAGGTGTTTGTGAAAATCAATGTATCATACCATCTGTTAGTGTAGCATAAGGTACTAACCAACAAATTCAAATAAAACCTCTGAAATAAAATAACAAATAGCATGATAGCTGGAAAAGACATGTGAGAGCAGAAGTATGTTATAAAAGTACTTGGAGATGGGGCAAATATCTGTGTAGAAAAGAGACTGAGTAAGGAAGTAGAACTGGGTCTTTTGGATCCAAAGGACTTGATAGACAATAAGGTGAATGAAGAATATTAACATCAGTTGGAGAAGTGATTGAAAATAATCAGGTGGGAGCAGTTAAAACAGAACAGGATTTGAGAATGGACTAGAATGTGTTAGAGGAGGGAAAATAAGGAAATGCAGACAGCTCTGAAGACAAATCAGATTGTAGGGACAGAATGAGACTGATAGCAAATAAACTAGAATAGGCAGCAAGGAGAAAAGGAAATGGCAGAATGAAGGCACCAGTAGAACCGGAAGTATAACGACTGGGGAGAAAAATGGAAATAAATGTAACAAACAGGTATGTAATAACTGCAAAAAAGCTCCACAAATACCCAAGGACTCATGATATAAGAAAGACCTGATGGTATCTGGCCAAGTAAAAGGTATGCACCACAAAAGCATGAAGCTCGAGTAGAAAAGACAGAAGGCTTTTTGTCCACAAAATCACATTCACCCAAGAGCCTCTAACAAACCCAATGATTTCTGCCTCTCTTTATTTCCTCCAATGGTAATGACCACCTGTAAAGCCCAAGGAAAGTCTGACTGGTGTAGCAAATGACATCCTCCTGCTGCTGTTGGTACTCATTTCTTTGAAGAGTCAGGGATCTGGCAAATGATCTTCTGATAACCCTTTGTGGATATTTCTGCCATTCAAACATTACAGGGTGCTGTTTTACAGTGTGATTTTTTTCACTGGCTAACTGCGATGAGCCAAACTAAGTTAAAAATACTAGTGAGAATATAGCATGTACAGAGTACCAGAATTAATGTTACACATACTATCTTAATCCTCTTCCTTTCATCTCTTCCTTCTCATAGTATGAATGTGCTATGTATAGAGTTCATGACTTAATTTTTCCACTATGTCCAGCAATCTCTCAGTTTATCCTGAGGCTGAATCAGAATTGCAAAGAGAAGGGATCTGTTGGACTCATATTTTATCTGGTTCAGAAGCAGAGACATATGAGTAAGTGAAAGACAGCAAATTGCAGGAGCAAAAGGGATGATTTCTTGGTTGATGCACTAGTATCCCAATCTGAGAAAACATATTGCATTCATATCATCAAAGACTCTAGCATATCACTTAAATATGTTCTCTTTTTGCTTCCTTCTACCCCCACTCTCACAGCTGCCCAGGTGACTGTTGGCTATGTGTCGTACAATGTTCTTTTTTTGCCATAGTACAATCGGTCAGAGTAGCACATGGTAACATTGGGTGCCCAGTTCACATGTCAATGCATGTATGATAAATATGGGTATCTTAATCTGAAACTGAATCTCACTCTTTGTGTCTTAGCTGCACTTACCTGTTCTTTATTTCATCTTTGCATTATACATTTAAAATGATAGGTAAAGTTCTTTTTCTTGGTAACTGTGAAAGTCTTGTTAATCAAAGTTCTTTGAGCTTTTTCTCTGAGACCTCATATCTGCAGTCAATAGGAGATACTTTAGCACAGGGACATTTTCTTACCTGACCACCCAGGAACGGCACCCACCAAGGATAACCACACCTTGAAGTAAATGTGTCAAACATCTTCCAGCCAAGTAAGGAAATCAAAGGTGGTTAAGCAAGCAGAAACAGTAGGGTCTTCTATGAAGAATGACAATCAAGATAGCAATGATTTTCAAGAGCACACACAGGAAAAATATTTCCCCAGACGTTGGTAAACTATCCAACTTTATTACATAAAGTAGTAATTCATGTACAATTCTGTTTGGAACTTAAGAAGCCAAATAGCTTTCTCTTCACATCCAGTTGCTCTGTGAAAAAAATCACTAGCTTCTGAAAGTGCCTTAAAATAACATGATAAATAAGGAAATTCAAATTCTTCAGAAACAGAAATGTCAGTCAGTTATTTCTAGTCAATGTATCCTAATGAACACTATGTCCAAAAGTAATCTTAATGACATCTTCTTGGTAAAATGCAGGAGGGAAACTAAATTGAAGTACTGTTGAAATTATATGCTCGGGTAACATGATGCACAAAAACAGCAGTGCAAAGCAGAGGCTGAAAAAGCCATGCTGATCAATACAGTGTGTGGAAGGATCAAGGAGGATAAAGCCAAAACAAAATCTGTGCTGGAAAAGGTCTTATTCAAACACATATAGCTGCAAAAATAGAATGGACCACAGAGAATTATTGGCAACCCCAAATCAATTTGTTGAATTGTTCCCATTTATTTTAAGGCTGACTCAGTATGGAAACCATTTTAATCCCAGCTCTCCATTCATGGACATGAAGTGTCACACAAGCTAGATCTATAATATCGTTTTATTTTAGCCAACACTCTCTTGAAATTACTTAAATTCCAGAAAAATGTCAGCAAGGTTTCAGCGACCTAATGTAAACTACCAATCCTTGCTCTTTACCAAATTGTTTATATTGATCTAAGAGAATGGGACATGCATATTCTAGACTTCATAGTCTTTCTGGCCCTTTCTAAATACAACTGAAGAAGTAGAAGTATGATTTACCTAAGCCAGGACAAGTAAAAGTAGGAGTTATGTAAACAGACTAGTCCCTTGAAATTTCAAGTTCCTGACTTCCTCAGGGTCAGGGTTCCTAAGACACTAGGGGAAAGAATTCCCCTTTTCCTTGATCAAGGGATCATCTGCATTGGCACAATCAACAACTTCTAGCTTGTACTATCTTCTGTTAATGTTGTTATTGTAAAAATACTGAAAATACTCGCCATAAGGTTATACTCTTCCCTTTTGTCTCCACTTGTCCATGGGCTTATTTTGACTGACTTCAAAACTGGAAGCTGAAAACCTACATTAAGTCTGGTGAGTTGATGTGGGTTTCTGCATTTGTCCAGCCACATGGTGTTCATGACCTGAGTCAGTATCTCCTCACAGTGCTGTTCAATACCATTTCTCTTACCAGATTGTTAAACTCTTGTTCACTAATCTAATCTCCATATTCTGTTTTACTGTGTCAATGTATAACATTGTCTGTTATATTAAATGAGGCCAAAAGATAGACAAAGGTAATACACAAATCATATTACCTTCGGTAAGTGAAAGTGTTCCCCTAGCAAAACCCTGTTCTGATGTTGCTTGGGAAATCTGCACAAAACCATTTCTATGAATTCAGCCCTGGTCTGTGTGCTGAAGTTCACATAAAAAAAAACAGATAAACTAAAGAAAAGTATGGATATTGCCTTTCCTAAGATGTTGCAGCCTGCACAGCTCTTAACCTGCTGAGCTGATCATCCTGAATGTAAGCTTCAGTGTTATGCATAGAAAATGCAACTTCAGCATTTTATTGAGCAAAGACAGACTGTAAATAGCCTTGGGATTAGTGTATAATAATGACTGAGGAAGGCCTTCTTAAGCTTCCAGCTCAAGGAGGCATTTCTTGATTGCAAATGACAAAATATGCTGTTCCTTTGACTGGTCTAAATCAGAACTTTCAACTCGTGCAGTTTTCATTAGTCTGGTGACACCTGGCATTTTATTTATGACCTATGGATTTGTGATCATAATGACATTTTAGTTCTGCTTTTATTTACAACTGTCTTTCCAGATCTCAGAATTTTAGAGGCTGAAAAAAAAATGTCAAATAATAAAAGCACAAATATTCCTGTACTATAGGATTTCAAGGTATCGTCAGAACAGTATTGAAAATAAACCTTTTTCTGAAGCAAAGATTATTTGCCATTCATACCCATTACCTCCTGTGAGGACAAAGCAAGACAAACCGACATAAACTAAAATACTTCTATTTCTTTTCTCCTGGGAGAGAAAGCATTTGGGATAACTCTGCTATTGCAAATGAAGAGAATGAAGAGATGAAATAAAATTCCATTAAAATATGTTCCATAGTGATTTCTTTGCTATAATTTTGCTTTTCAGCCTTCTAGTTGCTTGTATTTTTGATGATTATTAAGAAAAAAATTCCTCTTAGCTTGCTTGAATGTTATGACTTCCTCTGCTTTGAATTTTTTTTGCGTTTACTTTATTGTATGTGTGCTCTGTCAATCAGTGAGCTGATTTTATGTTACTCAAAAATATTATCCTCCTGTCAGCAGCTAATACAATTGAAGTCTCTCAATACTGTGGAAGTTAACTCTTCCAGTTTTACTCTATATAGAACAAAACATCTTTGCAGGGATTGAAAAATGTCTCACAAGCAAGAATTAGTAAGTTGATTTAATTTAGTCTGCAGTTTCCTTTTTGCTGCTTAAAAGAGCAAAACTAGCAAAAAGACCCTAGTGAACCACAATAAGCTGCTTATACATGCTTTTCAGTAAAGAATTATGGGGATCTTACTGGAAATCTTTTGCATAGAAAGATTTCTTGTCAAAAGTGATATTTTCATGGGAAACTACTAGTAGAAAGAAAAACACAAAAATAATTTTAGAGTGAAAATTTTAAATTAAATGAGTATGTTCTTTCTATTAAATAATAAACAAAAATAATTCTGGAGTTCAACATAGAATATATGTTATTTTCTCTATTTGGTCAAGTACCTTCAGAAGGAAAACAGAAAAAAGGCATCTTCAAAAACTTGGGGAAAAAAAAAAAAGTTAAAAAAATATTGGTGAATGGTAATACTCTTATTTAATTAAAATATTTGAACAATGATTTTATTTCAAATCTATGTAGGTTGTCTCATGTGGGTGCAGTCTGAGCTAGAAGATACTTCAGGAACCAATATAAATCAAACTTTGCACTGCAAAGGTAGGGATCCCACTTATAAGGAAAGAATGTATGAACATATATTAGCTTTGTTAAGTAAATGAAAGTGCAATGCATTTTTACTTAACAGAACTAGAATACAATGTGTTTTCCCATGATTCTGTGAAATACCTCAAAAAGTCAGTACTAGAGCAGGTCCTCTCCCTTTGTAGAACTTTCCCACCCTAGATGTTGAAGAACTGTTTATTTTCTCTACAGCTCTAGCTGCCAGCAATGAGGAAAAAACAAGTGGTACAATGTCCCTATCACAGAATTTTTGCAAGAGTAACATCAGCCCTAAGACACAAGGTCTAAAGCTATGTTTTAAAAAGAAAACCACCTAGAGGAGATTAAGATACTCAGTAAGCACTAATAAAAAATAAAGGTAAAGTTGCTGTATAATTTAAGTCTTGTTTTAATCACAAAACCTTTTAAATGTTAATTTTCACATAGAGTTGAATTTTTTAAACTGAATATTTACTTGGTTTTTATATCAAAAAAAAAGCAGCATAAACTATTTTTATGTGAAGTGTAGGATTGCAATTTTATTCTTGCATGGGTTTTTTTTCCTTTCTATTATGAATAAAACTTTATTTATTTATTTATTTACTAAAAAGTGGTCTACTTTTGTGTTTAACTGTGTTTTTGTGTTTAACTGTAATAAAACTTCTTTACCACTTTACCATAGATTCTGGAACAGAGTTAAATCAAATAATAATGGAATATTCAAGACAGTTTGCTGTTTAATTTGGGCAGTAGACAAGTACCCTGAAGTAGGCTCTGAACTTGGGGATAGATTTGTGGGATCACGTTTGGCAGATGGTCTGAAATCAGAGTAATATGATTGAAAGAATCCTATAGAATTTATTTGGACCTTGGGCTAACAATTCTATTTCGTAGCAGAAATAGATGTAAAAATAATACTTACTTGTTGAAATAATTTGAATAATATTTCCTTTATCATGTAACACATCCCAAGTTAAATAGAATAATTTAATTACAAAGTTCCTTATGCAATTAATCTTTTTTTTTTCTTCAGTAAAAATCCAGAATGCAAAATGATCAGTGAAACACCAAAATACATAATTATATAACCTGCTGGGTGATATTCCTAGCTTGTGCAAATAGGAGTAGCAAAGGGAGGATTATAATGTCACTGGATAGTCTTGCTAACTCCAGTTAAGAATGAGGGTAATTACCAGGACAACTGAGGTTCTGGTAAGGAAATTAAATTATTCAAGTTGCTTATGACACACAAACACAAATACACGCAATTTTTGTGAAAAAAAATAAAGGTTTAGGAGCATGTTGCAACATTATGTGCATCACTGGCTATTCTCTTTCATTTCAGAGTAAATTTACAAAATGTATAAGAGGTAAATCTTTCTCAGCACTAAACCTAATCTGCATCAGCCTTTCAGCTCCTCTATAGCTATCCTGACTGACCAACAATTAAAAGAGCTTTGACGGCTTTGGGTATGCAGTCAGGGAAGAAAGTATACAGATGTGATTTGGTATGTCTGGCTTCCACCAGCACCTCTTTTCAAGTGAAAATAGAGTTTCGCTTTGTACTTCCTTAAGTATTCTACATCTAACAGGAAGAAACAGGAAACTTTCTTTCCTCCTCAGCACAAATGGGACCATAATTATTCTCCATCTGACTTTTGTAACTAACTGATAGGAAAACAACGGAAAAGGAAGAAATCAGATAGACTGATCAGATCACTTAGACATTATGTTGAAAGGAAAGTCTGTCCTTCTTTTCTAGCTTCCCTTTTATTTTGTAGCCATTTGACCAGTAAATCCAGTCATGGTTGTCTACCCAGGTACCACCAGGACTGTCCCTAATGTTGCTGTGATTGCAATGTTTAAAAGA
Source organism: Thinocorus orbignyianus (assembly GCA_013400375.1). NCBI lineage: Eukaryota > Metazoa > Chordata > Aves > Ciconiiformes > Thinocoridae > Thinocorus > Thinocorus orbignyianus. Next base: position 555,367 of record VXBW01002226.1, read on the forward strand.
TAAAGGTCTGTGTATATAAGTATGTATCTATACACACATTTTTGCATACAGCTACTAATACATACACATAAGTACATGTCTATGTATACATTCTTATGTACGTATATATGTATATATGAAAGGTGAAGTTTACGTGTTAAGTTTTACTTACATTTGACCACAGAATCATTGAGTCTTTCAACTTCAAATCTATCTCCAAAACTTCTACAGATAAAGTTGCAGGTCTTTAATGAAAAAGCTGACCCAAAGTTCAATCTAAGATACATCACAGGCTGTGTTTGAAGAGCCAAGACAGCTTTTTAATGTGAAATATAAAGAAGCCCCAGGGACAGTCTGCCTACATGACTTACCCTTACTCCATTGACTATTGACACTTTGGCTTATGTTGTTTGTGCATGTGCAAACCCCTGTGCGATTCTTTGTTCAGTGTTGACCAACAGTACAGGATGACAGCTTGCAGTGTCAGCACTATTCTTGTAGGCAGTTGGTCTGGAATGACTGAGACTGAATTCAGAAACAGATTTAGTATTTTTGAAGAAGCATAACCAATGTCAGAAGGCCAACAGCAATTATTTACCACAGATAAAAGTAAAAAGAATAAGTGCTTGGTACAACAATGAAACACCAGCTACACAAAGACACTCTACTTATGATGTACAGCTGAGATACCCTTTGAAGCTATGAAAAAAGATGATATCCGTTCTTTACAGTGAAAAGTTATAGGGTCTATCCTGGAAAAAGATGTAGCTTGAAATATTGTAAAAAGAAACCAATTTTTATCTTAAGCTATGCAATAAAAACAAAGAGTTCTCTTGTGGCAGTAGAGGTTGTTACTGGCATTTTGGGCAGCTTTTTCTGATTTTTATTCCTTTGCTTTTCAGTAGATGACGTAGTGGGGGGCCAGTGGAGATATATTTTTCCTAATGGAGTTCGGTCTTTGTGTGTGTGGTTTTTTAACATATTTCTTTACTTAGGCAAAGTTTTCTTGTAGGGATTGTTTGGTTTTCCACAGCTTTTCTCCCCTCTCCTTAGCACCAAACCCTGAAATTTCTATGGAACTCCTTCACTTATCCATCTGACTTATTTTCCCCTCTTCTTTTGCTTTTATTAAAAAATTAGCTTTCTGTTACTTTTTATAGGTTCTAGGGCCTGCTACAAGTAACAGGTTTTGTTAGCTCTTTCCTCATGGGTATGTTCTTGTTTAAAAAAGATCTACACTCTTGGAATTCCACTGTCTGCTGGTTAGGGAATACCAGTCTCCTGTCTGTTCTTAATATCTGTCCAGATACTTTTTTAAGATGGTAATTGGGAGCACGGCCAACAAAGACAGTTAATAGGTGGAGGTGCAGTTTGCTCAGCTGATGACATGAAAGGGACCTGGAAACTCTGCTCCAGACAGTCAAGGGAATAATTCAGGGAAGACTGAGGCTCTGCCCTCAATCTTCTGCATGCTAAATTATTTACCTTACAGCCTTGCTTAATCGCTGTCAAATGAAAGCATAACTAGAGAGTATAGATTTTGATCTATGTTGGCTGTGAAAGCCAGTAAATAATTGTTTTCTATATTCTATGGCACTTTGTAGATGTTCCAAGTCCGGAGGGAATCTCAAATAGCACTAGATGCCCCTATTTAGGAACCTGAATGGAGCCTTTAGGGGCTGTTTTGCAGGTGTTTATGGTGCTCATTTAAAGGATCAGGTCAAGCAATTCCAGCTTAAAGCATTACTCCTCTCAGGGGTCTTTCACACATGACTAGGCAGCCTGAATAGATCCAAGAGGGCAAAATGGTAGTGCTATAGCAGGCTAAGAAAGAACTTCTATTTTTCTTGGCACTCTGATCATTTGCTTATAAGGTGTCTTCGTGGCCTGAAAGTAATTAAAGATTTTTGTAAATGAAAGTTCCAGGCAGTGAAGAAGACATGTTCACAGTAGCCAATTATGGAACACCACATCTCATCATAAGGCCAGGAAAATTCGCTTATTTCTCTTTTGTTTCCAATGGATGCCCCTCTATCCATTTATTTTCAATAAAAATGGATCCTGGATCCAAAAGTGGATTTCTTTAGTGAAGTTTGGACAAAGTTAACTTCTTTCCCATTCAAAATAGAAAAAGATTCTCAAGAATAGAGTTCTCCCATTGACAAAATGTTATATAAAACTAAAAATATAAATAACTGTCTAAATATGTTACCAAGCCTATCAAGGATCTGTATATTAAACCATGTGTTAAGGAGAAAAAGAGGAATAAAGGCCTTAGATCCCTTCCCCTTTACATATTTGTAATGTGAATTCAATGAAATTTAAACAAATTACAGTAGTTTTCTTTTAAATAGGGAATCACCTAAACCATACACAATAGGCTACGTACATCCCTAGAGTAATTCCAGTGATTTTTAAAAGGGCTATTTTAAGGTTTAATTTGCCCCAGTACATGCAACAGCTCATAACTCTTTATGAAGATTATACTCGCAAGTTTAAACAGTAGAGTGTCCTGAATTTCTTGGGAGGCTACAAATGGTCCCTCAGTGCTCATTAACAGACTATGGTTCCCCCAGCATGAGTTTCTGAAGGAAAAGCATTATAGTTTAATTTGCACATAAGCTGCTGAGCTACTCAGGATAAACTAATATTCAGCATTAATTTATATATTCGGTAAGAATCGAGGGAGAAAAGTTACAAGACAAGGAAAATAAAAAGGAAATAAAACAGGTTTTATGTAAACAAAGAAAAAAATGCCATCAAAATACAGAAGCACTCCTCAAATTGACAGAAATAACTGCAGCCTTCACTGCCTCAGAACATAAAAGACTGAGAGAACGGCAGTACTGATGCTGCCAATTCTGTGATACCGATTAGTCTTAAGATGTTGTTAGAAATTGTTAAGGTGTGTTGTTAATGGGCTAGACTATGAGTTGCTCATTTAAGACCTAAGTTACAGGAAGAATTAAAATATTGAGTGTGCTGTCAGTGGACAAGAAATAAAAGTTTAAAGAAAATTCAATAGAAGCTTTGTGAATTCTTTAAGAAACTGATAAAATTTGTTGGATGTGGCATTAGAGGATTTTCCAGAGCAGAGCCACAAAACATGCAGAGTCACGCTGTGGTGAGCACACTGACCCATCAGAACATACAATCTGAGATGAGCTCAGGCAAGAGGTCTACTCAGTGGCTCTCTCAGGCCATGCAATAGATATCTCATGCCAGTTACACAATGAGAGCACAGCTTTTCACAATGCTTTCCTGATCATACTTATTTTCTCCAGAGAGACTGTCTTCATCTATTATATTTCTTTTAGTTTTATCAGAGCTAGCACTATAAAATCTAAAGTCTCCTGAGAGAAAAATGTCTGTAATACAGAAATATGTCACAAGACAATTCCTATAAAGGCAGCTGAACTGAATACTAGTTGAGAAGTCTAAGACTTAGTTCTTGTACTCCTCTTTCAGGACCAGGCTACAAGCACTTAATTGCATTGAGACCGCTCCTGAAAATAACTGCTTCCTGATATGAGTATGTAACTCACTATATGGCCCTTAAAGAAAGCGGGAGGGGAGATCTCTACAGGGTGCTATTATTGAATTCTTTAAAAAGCAGCTAAGATCTGAGAAAATATTTATGATAATAAATATTATGAATTTTATGACAGTAAAAATTATGTACATTTTAGTTTCAGCTACCTTTGACCTGATGTAGAACACACAACGCAGAGCAAAAAGTTAGGTCTTTGGTCTTTAGTTTGCCAAACCAAAAGAGTTTAGCAGTACAGAAAAGTGGCTTGAAAACATATGTTGAGCAGCCAATCCAGGCAGAAATGCTATGTAGAAGGGTGTGCCTGAAATTCTTCCCTCAGTTTTAATCACTTGAATATTTCAACGCCACTTTGAAAGAAGAACTCAGAGGTCTGGACTATCTGTTAGAATCCAGAGAATGGTTTAGTGCTTTTCCTTTGAAATATAAATGATGGATGTGTTAGCTGGCTTTCCCACAGTTCCTAACTGACGAGCTGTAACACAGATAACTGTTTGGGTTTTCATTCTCTGTGACCTCTCCAGTAAATCTCACCTTTGTTTGCTGTGATCAATATATTTGTGCCTTTATCTCCACAGTGAGCTTCTCCAGATAAATTGTGATAAAGAGACTTTAAGATGACCCAAAGATGCAGACTTCTATTGAGAAATTATAGTGGACCTTTTCATGAGCTTTTCTTGGAAAAATCACGTGTAATAGAAGTGTCAAATAATTATATTTTATATTTTTTCATACTGTTTTCATAGTGTTCATTATTAGCACTTTCTTCCAGTAAAGGTCTGATATATAGAATGTTTCTGGCAGATTATAATCTACATCAACACATCAGCAAAAAACACACAGTTGTCCATCAGATACACAACATATTCATCACCAAGGCAACTAATGATCATAACTGTATATTTGAAATGTAAAATTATGTTGAATGAAGTACTCTATCAGGAAGGAGCAATAAGAACAGAAATAACAACATGAAAATTCTGAATTAGATACAAAAATGAAATATTCCACTAAAAGAAACAAACCAAGTGTAACCAAAACAAATCAGACAGTTTGCTTTAGAAGAAAGTTAAAAGAAGCAAAAAAAAAAAAAAATAGTCCGAAATGGAGGTGGTTAGTCAGGTAATTAAGTGTAGACAAAGCCAATACATTAAAGACTCAAAGAACAGGAATAATTTATGTGTTCACAATACTGACACAAAAATAGTGTTGCAATATTGTGGTCCTTTTTGTGATTAGAAAAAGCTTGTTTAGTAAAACAGCTTTTATTACAAGGGAAAATAATATACCTTTGATATAGGCAAAACTGTCTGATTTACTGCATATAATAATTTCATATTTTTCTTTGAAACACCATTTCTTGTAATTATATTACTATGTACTGTTTTTTTTTCTCTTTTATGTACTGGTTGTGAAATTCAGTCAAAAAATAAAGAGAAAGCCATTTTACTTAGACGATGTTATAATGTTTAAATCACCGAATCACAAAATGGTTGGAGTTGGAAGAGACCTCTGGAGGTCGTCTAGTCCACATTCCCTGCTTAAGCAAGATCACCTAAAGCCAGTTGCCCATGATCACGTCTTTAAGAAATGTAAAGTTCAGTGTAACAGATTGGTTTATAGCATGATGTATTTCATTAACATTTTGGTGTTTCTAACTGTTGCTAAAGCTAGTCAAAACGTGTGAATAAAATAATTTTATAATGTACAAGATTACACATCATATAATTTATACTACAAATATTTATTATGGGCATTAAACTGTTCTAATTATGAATGGTTTCCCAGAAGCTGCAGTATATACTGGAAAATAGAGTCATGGTATAAAATAGCGGTGTAGGGCACACTGTGAGCACACAGTGAATGACGCTTAGGGAGTGGAAAGGTAGAGACTCTATGACATTAATAACGCTGAACTTGGTGAACATGTATCTTCAATATGAACAGCAAATAATATTTCAGGCAGGCATTCATTCGCAGTCATTTCATTAATACTCAGTTTAATAATGTAAAGTATGGCCACTAGACCAACATTTTCAATGCCACATCAGATTGCCAGTTGAGGACCCCCATGCATGCAGGGGTGCAAGCCTCTTCCCTGGCCTCATTGTCCTCCAGATGGACAAATGTGATCACAAATCTTTCTCCTACTGAGGGGAAATTGGCTTAAAGGCCTGCTAAACCCAGTGTTTAATATTACTTTAATGAAATTTGTAGTAGTGCTTTTCTTATGTACAGCAGCATATAGCTGGATTACGATGAGGGACAGAAAAAGCAAACACAAAGTGTATTGCCAAGCCCAAGAGTATATTCTAATTTTAGCCCTTTCTCGATAACTGCTGAACTTTCTTTGGAATGTTGGTCAGTTTATTCTACAGTGTAGATAACAGCGTTAAACTAATCTGAGTTGTAACGTCAACTTCAGATGGTAAATCTGGAGTTACCAGAGAATGGCACCTCTTAACTATCATAAAAAGTCTCTAAACCAGATGGCAAATGTGCTAGTGTTTACTTTTTTAACTGACTGCTGCAGCTGTTATGAAATATTTTCACATTTTTTATTAGAGGGAGACACAGAAGTTAAATATAGACATATAATTTTTCTTGTTAGAAAATGGCCAGATTCATATCTAATTGCTGAAATAACATCAATAATTTGGTTCCCATAATTGGTGGCACTGTATTTTTTTAATACAGATCTAGAGCACAAAGTTATTATTTCCTTGTAGCTGTGTACATCATGATTAACTAAAAAAAAACATATTTGAAGGTTAAGAACACTTAATTTGCAAAGACACTTCCTGCTTTATCACAACCCTTCTTTATTTAAATTGCATCTGAAATGTAAAGATTATTTTATTTTTTAATTTTAGAACAGTTCTTGCAAATAAAGCCAAAATATTTATTTTCTGAATATGTTTATCTAAAACAACCCTAATCTGTGCCTTTTCATCAACTTTCTTTTTTACATATTCTTATATTTGCATTTATCGTGCTAATTTTCCTAAAGTTATTAGGAATTAAATCCTTAGAATTACCACAATTTAAAAAAAATAAAAAAATCCTTTCTTATTACATCATTTTAATAAAATATTTACTGACTTCCAAATGCAATGGTCAGATTTTCTTTTTTCCATTTTCTGCTGTCCAGCAGAAGACACATTCTTCAAGAACAGTGTTCAGCAAAACAGCCTGATATAGCCCATACTTGTCCTACTGATGTCCTGTTAAATAATGGCTTCTCAGTCAGAAGCCAAAAGCTGTTTTGTATAGAAATAGTGTAAAACATTTGATAAATACCACAGGTAAGCAGTAAGACTTAAGGAAACCAGCTATATGGGAATGTCTCAGAAACTTCTAGGAGTTTTATGAGTTATTTAGAGATGTAATAAGAAAAGCCATAGTTTTAAGAGGAAATAATCTGTCACTATTCCTATACAGTAAGTTGAGGACCAAAGAATGATCTAGAATCTGAGTACTTAGCTGTTCTCCAAACACCAGTTTCTCCCTTTGTGTGGAATGTCCCCGTCACCTTAAATCAACTCCTTAATCCATATGACTGAATTGTAAAATACGTAATACCCTTAAACTTTGGAGACCACATGAGCACAAGAGAGCTGAGAGGGCGTAAGCTTCCCATTTGACTTACTCCTAAGCTTTTCATTGAAGCACTTTGCTATTGTTAGTTATGTGACAGTCATCATCTCACTAGCCTGATCCAACTGCCCAATGTTTTGAAAACACTGTGATTGATATCAAGAATAATAAATACTAATAATCATGAAGAATAAAAATGCAAAACAGAAAGGGAGACAGTCAAAATCCTCATCAGTTACCACTGTGTGACAGCACTGACACAAGAAAATAGCTAACTAATTCAGATGAAGGGGTCTGATAACAGAAGACAAACTGAAGACCCCCGTTTAATTTTTAATCAAAGATTCTCCTTTCAGGACATCTCTGGAATGTCAATAAAAAGAGATACACTGGTTGACCACAGCAACAATGAGGAGTCACTAGAGATGTTTATGCTGTACATCATATTCTGTATCAGAAAACTTTATAATGAAGGAGATCAAAACCACTTTCAAGAAAACAAAAACCTTCTAGCATCAAGTATAAACCTATTTCACTGTTTTCAGCTTGAATATTTTCCGTGGTAGTGCCTAGCAAAACATCTTCAGACAATTTTACAAGGAGAACTTAATATTGCGTATGTGCAGCCAAATGCGCAGCCACTTTTATATTAATATAGAGGGAATAAGGAACAACAAGGTATTGGAAAGAAAAATATTTTATAATTACCTCTGTGTCTATGTGGAAGATAGAGCTCACTATTCAGGTATCATTATTTTTCAAGGCAGGGTACTGCTTTTAACAATCAGGTAATATTCCATGAGATCTCTTTTTTCATGTCTACTTTTAATCATTTGTGACTCAGCATTAGTCATCCTTTGAGGAAAAAGAAGTCTCAGCTTCAGTGTGCAAACTGTGTTTTTGAAAGACCTCTATTTGGGTGATTTTAAACTGCATGGAGAGTCAACTGAGACTTTCTCTGAAAAAAAAAAAAA